>SJYA01009404.1:0-14817 GCA_006410615.1 Neotragus moschatus
TCAGTCCTGAATATTCATTGGAAGGACTGATGCTGAAGCTTCAATACTTTGGCCACCTGATGCGAAGAAGTGACTCATTGGAAGAGACCTTGATGTTGGGAAAGATTGAACGCAAGAGAAGGGAACAACAGAGGATGAGATGGTTGGATGACATCATCGACTTGATGGACATGAGTTTGAGTAAGCTCTAAGAACTGGTGAAGAACAGGGAAGCCTGGAATGCCACAGTCCATGGGGTGCAAAGAGTCGGATGCAACTGAGCAACTGAACAGCAGCAATAAGTACTGGGGTGGGCAGCATGCTTCGTCTCGTAATGAGGCAGACATGGCCTCTCCGAGTGTGCTGGCTTAGGGAACCCAACTTGCCTTTCCCGTAAACCATGGATAAAACGGGAGTGAAAGAGTATTAGCTTGTAACATAGAGAGACTCCCGTGCCTGTCATCCCACTTCCTCTGCTTTCAGACGTGTTCTCCTTCATCCTCGCCATCCACCTGTCACCGGAAGTCTCTGCTATACGCAGACTTGGGGTTTGCCATCTTTCTCTCCCCTGGCAGCACACAAGCGGAGCCATTACAGCAAAGCGGAATCTGACTTCCTTGTTAGCAGATGAGAGCCCCTTGGGATGTTTTGTGAACACAAACAGAGACACGCAGAAGCCAGGTGGGCTGGACTCCAAGGCCCAGGGCCTTTCCCGCTCACTCAGGCCCGCTCTCTCTGGAAACGTCCTACAAAGGCCCAGCCCAGCATCAGTAGGTCCTCACTGTTCTGAATGAGGTCTGAGTGAGAGAAGGGATTGTTCCCATGAGAGGGTTGTGAAATCTCAGGTCTTGAGATCTGGAGATTAAATATTTTAATTTCTCTTTCATTTTAGAACTGTTTGGCAAAAATGCATTTAAATCAGTTCTTAATCGTCAGCTGCCTCAGGAGATAGTAAATTAAGTAGAAAACACACAGAAGTTGAACAGCTTGCTCGTTGCATCCCTTTCTTTCTGAGCGCTGAGAATAAAGAACAAAAACATCTTGATGAGGGTATTTCCCAGCTCTGGGGACATTTGGTCCCAGCCATCTCCCGCCTCCACTCCCCCTTCCTCCAACATGCTTTCAAGACTAGAAATTGATAGTCTTTTTGTTTTACCTGTGGGAGCCTGTGGTTATTTTCAGTCCAAGAAGCCCCACCTGACTGGTGTGTCATGTCCTGAGTTGCTGACGGGCAGGCCCCTTGGGTTGAGCTAATTCCAAGGAAACAGTCATGGAAGGACTGCTGCTTCAGGAGACAGCGGGTCAGGAGAGATCACACTCTGGGCTTTTTAACCCAAGCGTCTGTGGCTGAACCTTGGCTGCAGGTGGGGACCCCTCCCAGTGGACCCATGGCAGGGGGCTGAGTCCAGGTCTGGCTAGGGTCACACACCCCTCACTTATTGTGGACTTTGGGCAACTTTGTTGAGCTCTGTGTCATGTCCATTTGTCAGAGAAGCAGGACCATGACAAATGCTGGAGAGTGAGGGGGCTGTGGTAGACACAAGACCCTGTGCAGTTGTGGGAACCTGGGAAGACAAGTGTCACAGGGCCAGCTGTCATCAAGGAGAGCTGGGCAAAGCCTGGGGGCAAGGGAGGTTGCTGGGAACCTCCTCTGCCTCTCACCTCCCACACAGGGGCCCTGCATGAGAGGCTGGACCATGGCTCCGCAGAGCTGCCTGCCTAGCAGTCTCTTGACCTGCCCGTGTACTGGCAGCCACTTCCTGTTTGCCTTCCAGGTCACCCACAGACTTCCTGCGTGGCCAGTCCTAACCTAGAGGCATCCAGGGAAGGGAATTTAGGGGAATGCTGAGTTGACAGAGTGTGAAAAGCACCACTGTTGGTCTTGGCTTTACCACGGTGAATTTCCAAATAAAGACAGGAGCAGAGTCATGGTTCAGTCTAACACCATTCAACTGCGGTCAGAAACTCCCCATTTCCCGCGGAGGGTACAGTGTCCTCTGTCCACTTTGGGTGACACTGGTCTCTCGTAGCCAAGTTACGCTCTCCCCCTTGAGTGACTGTAACTATTAGGCCTGATGGAGCCCGATGGAGGTGATGGAGCCCAAAGGGGATGATGGGGATGATGGAGCCCAGGAGAGAGGCGCCTGCTCTGGTGTGATGCTGAATGCTCCTTGGTGGGTGGGATGACCCAGAGCCCAAGTGGGGCAACTTGGGTTAGTGGGAACTTGATCAAACTTTTAGACTCTCCTGGGGGTATTGGAGAGACAAAGCTATTTCCTGAAAGTGAGCTAGTTCTCGTCAGAGACTGTTGAAGCTGTGCTTCAAAACCCCCCCAGGAGAGCGTGCCCAAGGCTTCTGTGTCGGTGTCTGAGACGACTGAGCCGAGAAGCAGAAGCACCTCAGGGTGGCGTGGGAGACTTACTCCGGGGCCTGGGCCTCACATGATGTGGGGCTGCTGAAGGAGGCGGTGGGAGGCTGTCCCCCGACGTGTGGAAGGAGAGCTGGACTCAGTGGCAGAGGTGTGGACCCACCATTGGTGACTCTCCGCCCTCCTGCCCAACTCCATGTCTTTCTTCACTTTGCACAGGGTCCTCATTACCTCCTCACCAAATCATAAATTTCAGTGCCAACAGCGGACTCCTTGATGTCCCGTTTCAGCCTCCAGGAGACAGCCTGGACTTTGCTGGGAGGCTGCCCAAGAGACTGGTGTGTTGTCCTGCGTGCTCAGACTCTTACTCCCAACCGCTTGGTTTGCGAAGTTGGCTGACATTCTTCCAGCATGATTCCACAAGTCGTGCTCTCTCAACAGAAGGTGGGTCATGAACCCACCGTCTTTTCACTGAGTGGCCCTCAAGCCGTGGACCTCAACCCGCCCTCCCCTTGATGTGAAGGACTCTTTCAGTTCAGAATCAGATCAGCCCACACCATCTCCCGTCGTCAGGATGTGGTCTCGGATGAGTCACCTGCTCTCCCGACATCATCCTTCCTTCCCTCGGAGATAAGGACACAGCTGTGCACCCACCTCCGGGCGGCTGAGAGGACCCGCGAGGCAGGGCATGTAACTGCGGAGCCAGCGTCCTCTTCTCACAGCTTTATCCCACAGCGTGCAAATACAAATGTGAAACGTACTGCCTGGGGGCTTCGCTGG
Organism: Neotragus moschatus; assembly: GCA_006410615.1. Taxonomy (NCBI): domain Eukaryota; kingdom Metazoa; phylum Chordata; class Mammalia; order Artiodactyla; family Bovidae; genus Neotragus; species Neotragus moschatus. The sequence continues at coordinate 3,128 of SJYA01009404.1, forward strand.
TGGCGCAGTGGCAAAGAATCCGCCTGCCAATGCAGGAGACACAGCTTTAATCTCTGATCCAGGAAGATCCCACATCTCACGGGAGCGTCCAAGCCGGTGCTCCACCACTGCTGAGCCTGGGGAGCACAGCTCCTGAAGCCCGTGCACCCAGAGCCTGTGCCCCTCAACAGGAGAAGCCAGCGCACGAGGAGCCTGCTCGCCACAACTGGAGAAAAGCCTGCACAGCGTCAAAGACCCAACACGGCCAAAAGTAAATCAGTAAAGTCGCTTAGAAAGAAGCACTGCCTGACACATGGGAAGTGCTCACTGAGTGTTTCTTGCATGAATGAAATGAGATTTTCCCATCGCTGGCTGATTTAGTCCTTCATTCTTTTGTTCATTTGTTCACTCAGTGTTTAGTGAATTTGATATTCTAGAAAGTGAGTTAAGCACTGAGGGGTTCATGGCCCCCCAAGTGGCTGTGAGCATGGTCTTTCTAGGATAAAATGGGTCTTGATCCGCTGCCCGACTGAAATCTGTCGGCAAACCTTGGACCGTGGAGTAGCTCGTGGTCTTTCACAGGCTCATGCTTTCTTCCCTGGGCCCTATGTTCCAGCCACACTAAAATTTTTTTTTTTTAAAAAGCTTTTATTATAAAATACATTTGTCAAAAGTGCATGAAGTATGAATGTATGCTTAATGACTTTCCATAAAATGGAACATCCAACTGTCACCACCAGGTCAAGAGGAGAGCCTTGTCAGCCCCGGAAGCCCCCTCCTTCCTCTCGACAGCCTCCTCCCCATAAGGGTCGCCTCTGACTTGGCTTCAGTGACAGTGACATGAACACTGTTGAAAAGCATGTGGCTCGCCACTGTTTGCGCAGTGTTTTATGTTTTTCATTGCTTTTGCAAGTCGTGTTCCTTCTCCCAGACTCTCCTGTCTGGCTGGAGCCGTCGCATGAGCAGTGGAGGCCGACGGCTTTGTCCAGCCTTCCCCGTGTGCCGTGTGCACAGCCCTCTGGTTGCCTGCCTGTCTGAGTACTCAAAGTGTGGGTCTGGAGACCAGTTTTATTTAACTTGAGTTAGAATGTGAGTTTAAACGGCCACCGTGGCTGCCCTGTGAACAGGGGCTGTTGGGTAGATGTAGATGCTGGTGTATGGTGGGGGGTGAGTGTGCGCTTGCCCATGCATGTGTGTGTTACTGTGGGGGCAGGAGTGTGGAGGAGGAGGAGGAGAAAGGCCTTGACTCAAGCCGCACGGGAGGCAGCTGGACTCTTCTCTCCACGGTGGTCGGTAACCTAGATCCTTCAGGCGCGCAAATCCCGCAGCCCCACACGTCTCTTGGCACCCCATCCTTCCCACCATCACGGCAGATGCCTCTTAACTGTCACCCCAGCTTCAGCCCACTCTCCCTGCCACTGCCAGAGTTACCTCTAGGGTCAGTTACCCTAGTCTAGGCTGGTCACCCTAGTCTCTTCCGTAAAATTTCCCCCTGACTTCTTCAGTAGGATTTAAAAGTTAAACCATCGATCACTCTGTTCCCCGCCTCCCTTATTAAATAATTCCTTGCAAGGAAGTTACCATACACACATGTCCCCTGATTGCAGACTGCAGCCCGGTTTCCGGCGAGTTCTGTCCTGCAGAAGGTCGGCCAGTTCTCGTGCATCCAGTTGCTTCAGCCACAGAGTCTCCTTTTCTATCCTTCATTCCTCGTTGAGGTGTCCACTCTTCACGTGTGTTATGAAAACAAATGCATTCCAGATGTGCCTGGGGTTGAGGGGACGCTGAGGTGGATCGGACACTGCCTCCAGGACATCGCGACCCAGCAGGGCCGAAGCGACCAAGTTCACTGACAGCCACTCGTGTTGATTAATCATTTCTAAGATGCCAGCCGTCCTTCTGGGGCTTTGCATTTAAGTTGATCTAGCAGTTCTCCGGATGACGATGGCAGCATCGACTCAGTGGACGTGAGTGTGAGCCGCCTCCGGGAGATGATGAGCAGCAGGGGAGTCTGGCCTGCTCCATTTCGTGGAGCTGCAGAGTCGGACTAAGCGACTGGACAACAAGCAGCTGTTCTCCCTTCTACACATGTGTACCCCTTGCTCTGTGCCAGGCCCTTTTGCGAAGCACTGGGNCATCGACTCAGTGGACGTGAGTGTGAGCCGCCTCCGGGAGATGATGAGCAGCAGGGGAGTCTGGCCTGCTCCATTTCGTGGAGCTGCAGAGTCGGACTAAGCGACTGGACAACAAGCAGCTGTTCTCCCTTCTACACATGTGTACCCCTTGCTCTGTGCCAGGCCCTTTTGCGAAGCACTGGGACAGTCACATCCTGCAAGGGGGTCTCCCTTCCTGCAGGGGACTGACAGACGGGTGACAACACAGTGGCCGAGTTACGTGCTGAGTGGCGTGGAAGCCGAGGGAGGGTCGTCTCACCTGGCATCTGAGCCCAGGCTGCCGTAACACAGTATCACCCACCGGGTGGCAAAACGATGCTTTTTATGCTCTCAGAGTTGTGTAGGCTTGAAGTCCAAGATCAGGGCTCCAGCGCGCTCAGCTTATGGTGAGCGCTCTCTTCCTGGTGTATGGGTGGCCGCCTTCTCCACTGGATTCGGACCCACTCACGTTACCTCGTTTAACCATAATTACCTCCTAAAAGTCCTGTCTCCAAATACAGTGACCTTGGGGGTGGAGCTTCAACACATGAATGTGGGGGGCACCCAGTTCAGTCTGCAGCCGTCAGGGCTGGTGATCCAGGGAGGGCTTCATGGAGTAGGTGCTCTGAGTTTAATCCTAAGTGATGAGCGTATATCCAGGCAAGGGCAGGCGATGGAGGGGGATAAACAGGGAGCCTGGGTGAGAGCAGTGTGTGCACGACGCTGAGGAAGGGAAAACGAGCTCCAGTACATAAGTGTTGACGCGCTGCAGAGTAGGCGGGGTGGGCGTGGACATCTGTGGCAGCCCCCAGGGTGGCCTGACTGAGAGGGGTGGTCTGGGTCTGGATCTTGAACCTTAAGAAGGGTTGGTGCGTGTGGTGATGCCAGGAGGGAGGGCATTGCAGACTTGAAAGAACTTTAAAAAATATGTTTACTTATTTGGTTTCCTTGAGTCTTTGGTTGCAGTGCAGGGACTCCCAAGAAGCTACAGGCTCCGGGTCACACGGGCCCAGTAGCTGTGGTGCATGGGCTTGCTTGCCTCTTGGCATGTGGGATCCTAGTTTGCCAACCAGGGATCACACTCAGGTCTCCTGCATTGGAAGGTGAATCACTAAATCACTGGACCACCAGGAAAGTCCTGAAAGAACTTTCACATCAAGGTGTGGGTGGGAGTTTCCTTTGGCAAAACCCATTGTTGAGTAGGGGTCATGGCACCCAGCTAGAATGTGGCGAGGATTTAACAGCTGGGGGCCTGCAGGTGCCGAAGTGGTTTTTATAAGTGCAGAATTTTTAGTCACTTCATTTGAAAACTCTTTGTTGAGGTTCTACTACCCAAGTCTGAGTTATTTTTCCCCTAGTTTTGCCAGTTGATGTTCTCCAAGCACCCTGAATGCAGAATCCCCCCCTCCTCACTTACAGGTAAAATGCCAGAGCCCACAGGTCGTCCTCAAGGTAGGGGTTTGCAGCCAGGGTTTGCTCACTTTGTCTCTCGTCTTTGACAGATTGTGACTCGGATGCGATGAGCAGCTCTTACGAATCATACGATGAGGAGGAAGAGGATGGGAAGGGGAAGAAGGCGCGGCACCAGTGGCCTTCGGAAGAGGCCTCCATGGACCTGGTGAAGGACGCCAAGATCTGTGCCTTCCTGCTGCGGAAGAAGCGCTTCGGGCAGTGGACCAAGTTACTCTGCGTCATCAAAGACACCAAACTGCTGGTAAAGCCTGGCCACTCGGTTCTCTTGTGTAGAGTCGGTGAGACGCAGTGGGCCATCTAACTGGGTGGAGTCTACACCCGGGCAACTTTCACATTGGTGGACACAGAGAGAGCGCTGAAGCGCTGGCCCGTGACCGGCCGTCAGCAAGCCTGGCTGAGGCTCCCGTGCCTTTAACGCCCTTTTCTCGCCAGCTCCCTAAGCACTCAGCGGGCAAAACCATCCCCGCCTCGGGCCAGCGTCTGCGGCTCGTGTCAGTGGAAATGCATGCTGCTGGAGCTTGCCAGACGTTGCAGGATGGATTTTCTCATTTGTAGTGAGTCAGTGAATTCCTCAAAGCCAGGTCATCGAAGGCGGACGGGCAGGCCAGGCGAGGCCTGGGAGACAGTGCCCAGGAAAGGAAATTCTTTTGGAGAGCTAAAACCTGACTCTTTTTCCCTGTTTTGTAACTCAGAGAGGCAGAGTAGAAAGAGTAAGTAGCAGAGGAGTGGGGGCAGGAAGACACACGCCCTTTGCTGCAGGCGCCGCGGGGGAGCCTAGAGGGGAAGCGAGCGCCTTTGAGACTCCTCCTCTGCCCCTCCTCCCTCCTTCCTTCCCAGCTTCAGAAATCACGGTTGGTTGTTGGCATTAAGAATGTTAGACTATGTTTTGTATTTTGTTTTGCCTTCAGATGAACCTTGGGGAACAAAAATCGCTCAAAATTCCATCCTTGAAACAGAACACGTGAGGGTGTACGATTCTTTATCTCGCTTTTCAGTGGAGCAGATGACCTCCCTTTTGAAAAAACGGTCTCATCTGTGAATTATGGGGATCTTGTTTTACTAGATTCTTAGGACATAGTATGTTTTTTGATTCATGGTTTTGTAAAAAAAAAAAACAAAACACTTTTAAGCAGTGAGAGTACGTGTTTTTTTCCACATGTGTGGCCTGAATTTCTCCCAAATTTAGACGATGCCAAAAAATGATGATGCCACGGGGGAATTTTAAAGTAAAGAACGAAAGAAAAAAAGATTGAAAAAGGTTAATATGGTCCGTATTTACAAGCTGACATAATGGCTGCAAGATGTGGAGATGTTATATAAACGTTGTAAAAATACATAGTTGGCTCTTGTGTGAAGGGCTTCCCTAGGGGCTCAGCTGGTAAACAGTCTGTCTGCAGTGCGGGAGACCTGGGTTTGATCTCTGGATTGGGAAGATTCCCTGGAGAGGGGAAAGGCTCCCCACTCCTGTATTCTGGCCTGGAGAATTCCAGGGACTCTATGTATAGTCCATGGGGTCGCAAAGCGTCAGACACGACTGAGCGGCTCTCGCTTCACTTCTCATGTGAAGAAGTTTGCGAGCGCGCTGTGGGAGGCCTGTGGTTGGGGTAGGGCCAACACTTGCCAGTCTTCCCTGCTGGCTCAGGGGGTAAAGCGTCCGCCTATAATGCAGGAGACCAGAGTTCAGTCCCTGGGTCGAGAAGATCCCCTGGAGAAGGAGATGGCAACCCACTCCAGTATTCTTGCCTGGAGAATCCCATGGACAGAGGAGCCTAGCGGGCTACAGTCCACGGGGTCGCAAAGTCGGACACAACTGAGTGACTTCACGTTCACTCTCCACTTCCACTTTCAGCAGTTGTCAGAGGGGCCGAGTCCATCCTGTGCCCCAGCCCCTTCCCTTCCTGTCTCTTCTTCCCCTCACTCCTCATCTGCTTCTTCCATCACTTACCAGGTTTCCCGTCTTCCAGCCCGGGATGAGAATACCATTTAGAGTAGCTGTAAATATTTAAGAAGGGATGAATGGAAAGCCAGGCAAAAGCACTGTCTTTGATGAGATGCAGCATCAAAGTTTTGTTATGAAACTTTTTTTCATTCAAAAATGACCTACGATCCAACTGCCCAGATTACTCCTGTTGACTCTGGGGAAAAAAAAAAAAAAATTGACAGTGATAAAAGCAAGTAGTCTCTCAGTCTCACAGAACAGAAAGCTGTAAACGGAAAACAAAACAGCAGCCTTTTCCCCTAAATGGCCGCAGTGTGTTTTCCCACGGGCGCCACCATGACTAGCTTCTTTGAATGTCCTTCCAGAACCCATTTGTCTCTGCGCCCAGGCAGCTCTCTGGTGGGCACTGAGATGTGCCCAGGCCCCTTCAGTGCCCTTCCGTAGACCCTGCACTCAGCTGGAAAGCGAGCTTGGCAGACATTTCTGTCTATTATTTGCTGATATGTGTACTCTTCATAAGATGATTCCTCTGTGTTTCAGAGAGAGTAGGGATGGGATAGGTGGACATGAAACGACGTAAATTGTGGTGTATCCAAGGTGCTGTATGCCCACGTTAGAGAAAATCTCATACAGTCATGTCGCCTGCAGAGGAGGCTCCGCTGGGACGTGGGGTCCATCAGGACTTGGCAGCCCGCCGAGTCGTGTCCCGGTGCTAGTTAACTCTTCTGAGTTACGAGCAGGTGTGTTTGCACGTGCGCAGAGGTGAGGTGTGGGTGTAGAGCGGGGCTCTGTGTGGGAGGCCCCGGATCTTCAGGGACTCCAGCCTCTGAGCATCTCTGCCCTTCAGCCAGACCTCCAGGTGCTTCTCCAGCGCTGTTTTCACTGTGCCGTAGTTTCGTCCGTGGTGAAGGACTTCCTTATATCCTTACTCTGATCTCTCCTGTCCGTCACAGTGCTACAAAAGTTCCAAGGACCAGCAGCCCCAGATGGAACTGCCGCTCCAAGGTTGCAACATTACCTATATCCCGAAAGACAGCAAAAAGAAGAAGCACGAACTGAAAATCACCCAGCAGGGCACAGACCCACTTGTTCTTGCCGTCCAGAGTAAGGAGCAGGCTGAACAGTGGCTGAAGGTAACTTGTGTTGCTTTTGTTTCTGACCCAGTTTCCTTCCCAAACCTCTTCCTGAGATCTGTTTTTTTTTTAATTTAATGTGCATTTTTTTATGCAAGCACGGGCAAACAGTGGATTAACCTGTCTTTGATGTCTTGAATATTCTGATTACTTTGAGGTTGATCATCTTAAATTTTGTCTTCAAAAGGGCATTCTGCCTCCTGTTTGCAATCTACGTCTAGAACTTTCTCTCTTGGCTTGATTTTTATCGTTTTGCTTTGTCATGTCCGAAGTAAAGTGTTAGTTGCTCAGTTGTATCCAACTCTTGTGACCCCATGGACTGTAGCCTGCCAGGCTCCTCTGTCCGTGGAATTCTCCAAGCATGAATACAGGAGTGGGTTGCCATTTCCTCCTCCAGGGGATTGAACCTGGGTCTCCTGCATTTCAAGCAGATAAGCCTTTACCGTCTGAGCCACCAGGGAAGCCCATTGTGTCTGGATGTAGTTTTTTTTTTTTTTTCCCTGCTCAGGTTTCCCTGGGCCTTTTAAATCTGTGGATTTAAGTTTTTTCTAAGTTTTGGGAAAAGTTTTCAGCCGTTTCCCTTAAAATATAACTGCCCCATTCCCTTGCCTCTCCCAAATAATTTAAATATACGTTAGACTTTCCTACCATTTTCTCCTTTTATCTTCTCTTTTCGTTTCTTATCCTTATTCTCCCCCTTTAGTCTTGTTAGTTTTTTCTTGTTACTTTCCAGATCACTGTTTCTGTCTTCAGCTGTATCTGATCTGCTAATAAGTTTGCTCTTGTTCACTGGGTTCTTTATTTCATCTATGGTGGTTTTCAATTCTGGAATTTCTAGTTGTTTCCTTTTTGGAACTTTTGCTTGGCTTTTCTCTGCATGACAAGCACATACAGGCACGCTTCTTTTGACTGGTTTCTGTTGAGTTTGGACCTGGGTCTGTAACCTCCGGTTCCTTTTCTTGTGTGTGTTGTTTTTTCTTTTTGTCAGGGTATCTGATGATCACGTGGTCATTATATTAACATTTGGAAAAAAAATATTACAGTACGTTTTGATGTCAGCTCTACTGAAGTATAATTCAAATATCCAACAGCTCATCCTTTTAAAAGTATGATTCATTGGTTTTCAGTTGATTCATAGAGTTGTGCAACTATCAACATGATCTAATTTCAGGACGATTTCATCAGCCCAAAGAAACACTGTCCTTACTGTGTTAGCGGGCACTTCCCCCAGTTCCAGCCCCAGCCAACCACTCATCCGCTCTCTGTCCCTACAGATGTGCCCGTTCTGACTGCCTCCTGTACACACGCTCATACAGGATGCACCCTTTGTGCCGTCTTCTTTTCCTCGGCGTAATGTCCTTAGATTCGTCCACACTGCGTCTGTATCAGGCTGACATTCCTTTTCATTGCTTTTTGTGTCTTTGCTAAGAAGCCGTTGTTTAATCCAAGGCCTGGAAGATTTAGAGTTATATTTTCCTCTAATAGTTTCGTAGTGTTAGCTTTTACATTTAGTCTGTGATCTGTTTTGATTTCATCTTTGGCTATAGTGTGAAGTAGGGGTTTGGTCTTGTTCTTCTTCTTGTGGCATCCAGTTATCCCTCTAGAAATAATTTGATTCTTTAACACGATGGCTTCATTTCTTGGAGAGCATTTTCATTTGCCTATGGCACAAGCTTTGCTAGGCACTAGGTCTCCAAAATCAGTTTAATCTAATTTCAGAGCTTGAGATTTTTCAGAGCCCTCCAGATGACCAGGCTGCAGAGCCCTCCAGATGAAGTCAGGCTGCAGTCCATTAAAGGGCAGGCTTGTACTTATTTTAGTCTTATTCCAGCTCCTAATCTTGGGGTCCCTACTCTTAAAGGTAGGGCTTCCCAGGTGACTCAGTGGTAAAGAATCCACCTGCCAAGGCAAGGGATGCAGGTTTGACTCCTGGATTGGGAAAATCCACTGGAGAAAGAAACGGCAACCCACTCCAGTCTTCTGGCCTAAGAAATCCCAAAGACAGAGGAGCCTGACAGTCGGTCACAAAAGAGTCTGACATGGCTTAGCAACTAAACAACAACAAAAGTGTGGGGTTTTGCCAGGGCCCTGTCTTTTCTGTGCCCTAGACCCAAGCTTTTGGTTCCCATTCCTCCAGAGCTGTCAGAGTGCTAGCTGGCTTCTCAGCTGCCTCCTCTGGGGAGCAGCAAAGGCAGTCCTAGCAGCTGGCCTGCCTCTCAATGTTTCCATCTAACTCTGGATCACGGCCAGGTAATTCCATACTATGCTCATAGCTGTTCTCTGCTTTTAGGAAGACGCTGTGTGGATTTCATCTGGCTTTCCTGATGGTCTTTATCAGGAGGATTGGTCCACACCTTCTAGTCTGTCATTGCCTGATACTACTTGCAGTGAAGAAAAAGACTGGGACGGGCTGGAAAAGCTTGAGGAGGCGTTTTATAATGCTGCTTTTATAATAAGATGCCAGTGCCCGTTAAACCCAGAGCCCCACTTCCCTCTCCTCCCCTGGAAAAGCATAGGGCCAGACTCTGCGATGACAACAGTGATCCTTTCTGCTGGGGCAGAACACACAGATGTGGCTTTTTGCATGTCTGTAATTTGGGGATGGAACAGAGCGTTTGTTTTTTTAGTGGGAGTCCTGTGATCGAGCGTTCCGGCTGCTGAGTTTGCTTCTCCTTCCAGACACAGAACCTAATACGTCACATGTCAGCCCCTGCTGTTACCGAAGTACTTTTCCATCGTCAACAAAGCTGCCCAAAAAAGCTGTTACTATTAGCCATTTCATTTTACAGCTGAGGTACTGAGTCCCAAATAGACACAATGGCACACCAGTCAACCTGTGATCGAGCCAGGAGTGGACTTCAGAATTTCCTGACTTCATTTTCATCTTCATTCTGCCGGGCCGTCTGACTCCTTGCCGTCTTCTCTTTTTATCGCTGACTTCCGGGTTCTCAGCACCATTCCTTCATTAAGGAGGGAAAGAATGAGGAAATAGATGAAGAGCCTTATTTATGCTTCTGTTTTCTCCACCCGGTTGCCTGCGTCTGGCCTTCTGCATCTCTGTGTTTACCTGTTTCTTAGGGGAGAACCGAGAAAGGACGCTCTGAAACCTAAGCTTTCTTCTCTCTTCACTCTCTTCTCACGGTTTGTTGACTGTTCAATGCCCACTGCGTCACAGCGCCCTCCTTAGTGACACTGCTCTGAGGTGGGGTCGTGTAGAGTGCCCTGGGTTTTACTCCTTCATCGGGAAATAATTTTGAGCTGGCCGTGCTGCTCACGAACACACAGCTAAAGACAGAACTTTTTCAAGAAGTCAGGCGCTAATGAAGCGAAACAGTCTCACATCCATTTCAGCAAATGTGAGATGCAGCCCAGGGCACTTAGCCGATTTCAGAGTGGTGACTCTGGCAGTGGAAGCTGAACTGCAAGAACTTTTTAGCATTTGCTCATATTTCTTTAAAAAGAAGTAAAGACATGGTAAGTTACCTTTTTCTGAAGGGTTTACCTTAATTACTCCCTTTAAAGTTTGTGCTTCACTCCCATTGCATATTATAATACAGAAACCTAAGAAGTCTTGATTAGAAATGAAAGTCAGATGGCAAAACTAGTTTTAATCAAATACATTTTAATTGTTTAAAACCAGCAGAGATCTGGGATGTTTCAGTTTAATTTCATCCAGATATTGTCTTTAGATTGGCNCTGAAGGGTTTACCTTAATTACTCCCTTTAAAGTTTGTGCTTCACTCCCATTGCATATTATAATACAGAAACCTAAGAAGTCTTGATTAGAAATGAAAGTCAGATGGCAAAACTAGTTTTAATCAAGTACATTTTAATTGTTTAAAACCAGCAGAGATCTGGGATGTTTCAGTTTAATTTCATCCAGATATTGTCTTTAGATTGGCTGCCTTTTCAGAATCATCTGGAATTTGAAACAGAGATTTCTAATGATTTGGTACCTAAGGATTTTTTTTTTTCTTTTTAGTTTATGTCTTTTACCCTTTTTAAGATCCCCAAAGCCACAGGTATACTTGAAACATGCCTCCCCTATTAATTCTCTCTCCCTCTTCCAAGATAACTCTTATCTAGAATTTGGTCTTTATTATTATTATCTAGATATGCTGTAGAAATACTTTTTACTCACACATGTACATACTCATAAACAAGGGGCAACGTTGGTTTTCACGTGTAAACTTTCTGCGTAAATGGCTTCAGCCTGCACATGTCTTGGGGCCGGCTTTCTTCACGCAGCTGTTTGCACACTCTCGCTATCTTGGGCCACGTTCAGTGCGTGTTCTCACGCCTGTCCCCTGGTCTGGCTGTCCTGGTTTCTCCAGGATGGGGACCATCCACTGGAATTGCCGAGTTTGGTGTGTGCCCACCTTCACCGTGACTGGAGCTTGGCGGATTGTTTTCCAGGCTCCTTTGTACAATTGCGCCTCCTCTAGCAGTGTGTGAGAGGCATCATTTTGTGTGTGTCCTTTCAGAGTTTCTTTGTACAGGTGCAAGCAAACAGAAACGCAGACTTCAATTCCCATCCTCCCACCCTCAACCAAAAAGGGTGTATTCTGCACCTAGTCATTTTCCCCCCCTAAATAGAGTAATTTCGAGATTTTTTTCCAAACTAAAGAATACAACACTTCCTTTTTTCTCTCTTACACTGCATAGCATTTCACTTTATAAACAGAATAGGCTTTAAAAAAGTCCGCCTCCTATTTATGGATGTTGGGTTGTTGTCATCTTTTGGTGTGACAGAGTTCTGTAATATTTATCCTGTGTCCACAGCATCTCACTCTTCTGCTAGTCTGTAGGCTAAATTTCCAAAGAGAGCAATTATCTGTATGAAGGTTACAAGCATTCGTAATTTTGAGATACAGATGAACCACTCTTCATAGGAGTTTACCGGTTCAGCTTCCCATCAACAGTATGTGTGCACCTCTCTCCCCACTGTCTTGCCAGCAGAGAGAGCATGTTACCAGCACTTGAATTTTTGCCAGCGTGGGGGGGGGGGGGCGG
>SJYA01009406.1:0-12420 GCA_006410615.1 Neotragus moschatus
GGCGTGCTGCGATTCATGGGGTTGCAAAGAGTCGGACACGACTGAGCGACTGAACTGAATTGAACTGATTCCTCTCCTGGGTGGGTAACTGTTAATTAGAGGAGAAGAATGGATCTGTGACAAGGCTGTTGTGTCCACCACGCGACATGATAGCTTGAAGTTCTAGGTAATAAGATCAATAGGACTCAATCATGGATTAACGATGGGTGATGATAGAGGGCTGGTTGGTTATGACAGAGGTATCCTAGGTAGTTTTCTGGCTTGTATAATTGGACAGATGGTGGTGCCGTTCTGTGACAGGAAATGCTGTAGAAAGGACAAGTTTGGAGGGGACGTTCACGAGCTTAGTTTGAAGTACCTTTGAGACTTGTACTTCTTTCTTCATCTGACTTCCATTGTTTTTAAGAATGAAGACCTCAGTCCTTAATGTGACTCAGGAGACTGTCTCTGTCGGTAGGTTTATTCTCATTTTGCCCAGTGCGCCCCTTTGTTCCATGTGTTTAGCCACTGATCTTCTTCAGCCTCTTTTGCCTGTGTTACCTTCTTTCCCTCGAATCTCCTTCATTGCTCTCTTAACACAGTTAACATCTTCTCATCTTTCAAATCTCACCCTGACTCATCACTTTTTTTGAAGAAGTATTGGGGTATATTGACCAGAAGAAAAAAAAAATACATTTTTTTGAAGTAATATAATATCATTTCAGTTGCTCAGTTATGTCCGACTCTGCGATCGTATGGACTACAGCATGCCAGGCTTCCCTGTCCTTTACCCTCTCCCAGAGCTTGTTCAGATTCATGTCCCTTTGAGTCAGTGATGCCATCCAACCATCTCATATAATATATATATGATATATAATATATTTGGACTCAACTCTTGAATTCTTATTTGTTTTTATAAAGCATCACTGTCATTATTTATTTTGATTTTCACAGTTTTCCTATTTGACTAATAGGATCACCTTCAAGCTATTCTATCACCTGTGTCCTTTTGTCCTTAATCATTCTCTGAGCTCTTCTTGTCAATAACAAAATATTTCCAGGTTCATCTTGTACTTTCCCAGCCCCATCTCTGAATCAGCCATTTTTCCAAGGAGCCTCTGATTCCTTTTAGTATTGAATATTGAGAATGATTTTGAGAAAATAAGATCTGGACACTAGATATGCTTGTTGCTACTGGGGTGTCTTTGCTTCCAGTCCCTCTTAACTAAATTTTAAAATTATTTAAATTAGTTCCTCCCACTCCCCACCCCCCATGAGATTATATTATTCATTTGAAGTACAGCTACATTCACTTGTTTTTATTTGTATTTTTAGCCCCCTTTCCCCCATTTTTGTTTGATATTATTTGTTTTTAAGTATGTAAAACTATGGGCTTCCCTAGTGGCTTAGATAGTAAAGAACCTGTCTGCAATGCAGGAGCCCCAAGTCAGGAAGATTCCTTGGAAATAGGGATGGCTACCCACTCCAGTATTCTTGCTTGGAGAACCCCATGGACAGAGGAGCCTGGGAGGCTACAATCCATGGTGTCACAAAGAGCTGGACACGACTGTTCTTGCCTGGAGAATCCCAGGGATGGGGAAGCCTGGTGGGCTGCCGTCTCTGGGTTCACACAGAGTCGGACACGACTGAAGTGACTTAGCAGCAGCAGCAGCAGAGTGACTAACACTTTCACTACTTCGTGAAGAATTATAACTTGGTCTGAAAGTCAGAACCACACAGAAAATATAGTTCCATCCACCCATCTCTTCTGCTTATTCTCACCTTCTCATTCCTTTTGTCCTGTTTTTTTTTTTAATTTCTTTTAAAAATATTTTATATTATTTTAAGTGACATATTGTTGACATTTTTGTGCACTTTACTTTTTATCATGTAAATTTTCCTGGCAGTCACTCCATATAAATTTATAGAAAACTTCCTGGTTTTTTTATTAGCTGCATAGTAGTGTGTGTGCGTGTGTGTGTGTGTGCACGCCATAATTTATTCAGCTACTCTCCTGTCCTGTGTATTGACGCCATAATTATTCAGCTACTCTCCTGTCCTGTGTATTGACCCTTGTTGTTCAGTTGCTAAGTTGTGTCTGATTCTTTGCGATCCCACAGACTGCAGCACACCAGGCTGTTACATTGTTTCTAATATTTAGCAGTCACAAACAGTGAGTAATCTTGTGGATACATTTTGTGCTGATAAGTTAGTCTACCTGTAGCTGTTGCCTGTATGTCTGATGGCTCTACCTGAAGTCAGGAGGTCAGGCAGTTGAAAAGGAAAGATGGATATGACGGAGGAGAGAAGGGCAAACTACAGCCTACATGCTTGAACGGGAAGCCCTTAAGGATGAGCTGGAGCCATGTAAACGTCCAGCGTAGGTAGTGAGTTGACCAGCAGAATATATTTGTTCACTTCATCATGCAGCTAACAGCTCAACCTGGCCCAGGAGTTGGACCTGCCGGGGGAGGAGATCTGGCCAAAGCTGGCGCAGCTGCCAAGCGCCCCGCCACCCCCCACAGCCCCCCGGGCGAGTCCGCAGAGGAGAAGAGTGTGTACACTGGTGCCCTGCACCAGCCTTCCCACCGAGAGGACCGGGCTGCCGCTGCCTTTTACACCTTCCAGTTCTCTCACAAAATATCTCGTGGTCCAGGATAACCCAGAACTAGACAGGAAATACGACGGCTGAAGAGTTCCAACCTAGCTAAATCAGCAGAATATAACCCAAGAGATGAAGAATAATATAAAGTCATATATTCTGACAGAATTAGAAAAAATGCAACTAAAGAAGAAAGGAAATAAAAGGGAAAGTGGGGAAACATAGTATTGATAATTGCATAGGTAATAAGTGGCAGTTAAAGGATACCATTTAAAGATGATAGCCCAGATCATAAAAGATTATAAAAATGGGAATTAATACTTTTATAAGATGATAAGAGAATATTGATAGAAAATAGCCACTGGAACAAAAATACACCTTCCTAAAATCCCCCAAAAATCTTAAGAAAGAAGGAAAATGGGCATACCAAATAGAGAAAACACACTGTAACATAATATACAGTAATTACATTATAGAGAAATACAAAAAGTTTGATCAACAAACCACATCGATAAATGTGATTAAGGTTAACTTTCCTACTGAAAGAAATTACCCATCAGTTCTATTTTCTGTCTTTCAGTTTTTTTATATTTTTTTGTCAGGAGTAAATGCTGAATTAAAAAAAAAAATGTTGTGTCTCATGAATTTCTTGTTTATTACTTACTTTCTTTTGATTTATTTTCTTTTCCTGGCCATGATTAGAAGCTTGATTAGTTCAGGCCCCTACCACCCCACCTCCCATCCCTCTTCTCCAGAGAGGGGAAGAGGCTGGAAATGGAGTTAATGATGGACCACGCCTCTGTGATGAAGCCTTTTTAAAATTTCCAAGGGTGTAGAGCTCAAAGAACTTAAGTTGGTGAACACAGGAGGAGCTGGGGTAGTGGCAGGCTGGGAGTGCACGTGGCCGCTCTATACCCCTTCACACATACCTCGCCTTGTGTTCTCTCTTCCATCTGGATGTTTGGCTGTATGTTTTATCATACTCTTGTACAATAAACCAATAAAGTATAAGTGTTTCTCTGAGTTCTGTTATTGTAGCAAATAATCTAATCCAAGGAAAGGGTCATGGAAATCTGATTTGTAGCCAAGTTGAACAGAATGTGGGTAGCTTGGGGACTTGTCATCAGAAGTGGGAGGGCAGTCTTGTGAGTGACTGTCCCCGTGTTAGAATTGAGAACACCCAAAAGTTGTCGCAAACAGCTGCCTAGTGTGGGGGAAACACCCACCCATCTGGTGTCAGCAGTGTTGTAAGTGGTATTGGTGTAGGAGTAAAGGAGAAACATGCAAGAATAGGGGAGTTTTTGTGAAACAAAAGACAATTTTTTTGTTAATAATACCAGTTTTACTGTATTGTGGTTTAGAATGTAACCTTTATAATCCTTTCTTTGTGATCAGTATTTATAAATATCCCATGTACACTTAAGAGGAAAGTGTATTTTTTATTATTGGAGTGTGTCTGCTTTATCAAGTTGCTTCCTTTATTGCTTGGGGATATTCCTAGTTGTTTTATCTTTGTTTGTAAATGCTTTTCGCATGAAAAAATTTCTTCCTTTGTTTAATGCTGTGAGGATTGACATCTACCTTGTCAGAGATATCCTACTGCTGCTGCTAAGTCATTTCAGTCGTGTCCAACTCTGTGCGACCCCATGGACAGCAGCCCACCAGGCTCCTCTGTCCACGGGATTCTCTAGGCAAGAATACTGGAGTGGGTTGCCATTTCCTTCTCCCAGATATATCCTACTTACCAGAATTACACCCTTCTGTTCCTATCCTTTCATTTGCCCACATATGTTTTCCCGTATCTTTATTTTTTGCTTTCCTGGTTCACTTTGTTTTTGATGTGTCTCTGATGTACAGAATGTGTCCAAATCTTTTTAATAGATGAGTTAAACCCATTCACATTTATTTTTAAGTATTATTATGTATGCTGCTGCTGCTGCTAAGTCGCTTCAGTCGTGTCCGACTCTGTGCGACCCCACAGACGGCAGCCCACCAGGCTTCCCCGTCCCTGGGATTCTCCAGGCAAGAACACTGGAGTGGGTTGCCATTTCCTTCTCCAATGCAGGAAAGTGAAAAGTGAAAGTGAAGTCGCTCAGTCGTGTCTGACTCTTAGTGACCTCATGGACTGCAGCCTACCAGGCTCCTCCATCCATGAGATTTTCCAGGCAAGAGTATGTATAGGTATGTGTTATTTTGTATATTAGGTTTTATTTGTTGTTTCTCAATGTATGCTTTTTTTCTATTTTACATTACTAATTTCTTTTGATACATAGAAAATGTTATATTTCTCTTTTATTGGTTATCTTTGTACTTATAACTTAAAAAAAATAGTGAACATTTGTTGAGGTTTTACAGTTTTACAGTATACTAGGCACTATGCTAAATGTCTTATACAGATTATCTCTATATCCTCAAAGCTGATCTGTGAGGCAATTTACTGTCATTTTCCCATTTTCAAATAAGAAAAATGATACACAGAGAGATTTAGTGCCATGCCCGAGGTAACTCAGCAAGTAATAAAACCAGAATTTGACTTCAGGGAGCTTATTCGGTTTTTTAAGAACTTTATTGCTGCGTATTTGACATACAGTGTGTTTTAAGTGTACAGGCCTCTCCACTGCCCCTCTACCTGCTTCTTCAAGGTGCTGCTCGTCGCTGTGTCTTTTTTTCTGCAGCTGCTTTTAAGACATTTGTGGGTTTTTTTTTAATCTTTGGTTTTCAGAACTTGATGTGTGTAGGCATGGTTTTCTTTATCTTCTATACAGTGTACTGACCTTCTTGAATTCTGTGCATTTATGTCTTTAGTCACATTTTGGAAGCTCTGGTGTTATGTATTTTTCCTGCCCCAGTCTCTAGCTCCTCTCCTCCTAAGATCCCTGTTGCATGTAGAGTAGATCTTCCGAAACTGTTCCACGGGCTCCCTGGGGCCCAGTCTCAACACGAAGCTGTGAAAGGGGAAGCAAAATACAGCGGAAAACTCGCCCTCCTGTAATTCGCTGTTCCAAGTTCTGACCCCTCTCTAACGGTCTACCTGCTTTTGTTTACTATTCTCAGTCGTCAGGCATGTGTTTGTGTATGTGTTTTGATTTGGAGTTATTAGTTGTAATGGAAGGATGGGCCGTCTGGTACTTAGACCTCCCAATTTGTGTGGTTTTATTTTTTCTTCATAGTGGTTTGTATAGTTTTTAATGAATATGTTGGGAGATTCTAATTTACATGGCTATTATTACCTCTATCACCTTCGTAGTCAATACTGTTTTTCTCTGAATCCAGCCTAACCCTTCATACTTTTTTTTTCTGTATTATTTTCTTGACATGCTGTATTGATTAAGTAAAAGAAATATGTTGTTTTTAGTCTTCAGCAATTATGCTGCCTATAATATGGTCTAAGAGCTCTACAGTAGGAATTTTAAATAAGTCAAGGATCTTACGGAAACATCTTGTTCCTGTTCATTCTGTTAATCTATGATGTAGTTAGATCAGAAAAATTTAAGAGGATAATGTGACAACCAATACCAGCAGAAAGCAATCATAATCTTTGTGAATTTTAAAGGAGCTTAAAATAGGTGGGAAAAGGTTACAAAATGTCAACATCTTTTTAATAAAATAAATTATTTTAAAGCTTTAGACAAAGGACACTGGGTTTTAAAGTTGCTACATGATTTTGATCACATGTGGTTTTTATGTAGTTATCAAGGTTGAATTTAGATTTAAATGTTAATTTTTATTCGTGAGTTTAAATACAGTTGAAGGTACTAATTTAGTCCTATCTTTTCTCTTTTTTATGTTTATACTTATTTATGACCCTAACCCTAATATATGGATGGTGATAGTCAAATTTAATACTTAATAATGTTCAACTTTTAATTTTTCGCCTTTAGATGGTCTTCTGATTGTCAGTGTTCACTCGGCTAAGTTTCCAAATGAAAAAGTCCTGGATAACATTAGGAGTGCTGTTCTTCGATACAACATCACCCACCCTGTGGTTAATGACGCAGATGCCAGCCTTTGGCAAGAACTAGAAGTTTCCTGCTGGCCAACTCTGATCATACTCGGACCCCGTGGAAACATGTTGTTTTCTTTGATTGGAGAAGGACATAAAGAGAAATTATTTTTATATACTTCAATAGCTTTAAAGTATTACAAAGACAGGGGGCAGATCAGAGCTAATAAAATTGGAATAAAGCTCTATAAAGACTCCTTGCCACCTTCACCATTGCTGTTTCCTGGCAAAATAACAGTGGACCACGTTTCTAATAGATTGGTCATAGCAGACACTGGCCATCATAGAATTTTGGTCGTCTGGAAGAATGGACAAATTCAGTACAGCATTGGAGGTAAAGTTTGCTGATTATGATATATAATGTATTTTACATTATATCGTTAAAAATTATTCAGAGAAATGTATTAAAATGGAAATTTGTAAATAACTATAGATGGGCAATATACATCGACTGTTAACTTCATCAGAAATTATTTTGTTAATTAATGTGGGGTATCTGAATTAATGCCTTCTCACTTCCTCAAAAACAACCAAAACTACCCCAAAAAATTCCATTAAGATCAAAAGGAGGAAATCTTTTGTATAATTTTCAAGTATATCTGTATATCCCATCTTGTTTTTTCAAAACACTGCTACTTTATTGTATCTTATGAAAATATTGTATACATTTTAGATTTGGGGCATTTTATATGGAAGTATTATATTTCCCTTTCCATCAAAATACAGCCATATCTTTTTAAGACCAAGATTATACCCTAAGAACTTGAGACTTAGATTATAAAGTAAATAACTTAGGATTTGTATAACATTATATCTTTGTCTCCTTCTATAAGAACTTAAGCATACTTTTGAATCCATTGCCTTTGGTTGTAGCAAAATAAAAGTATCATATAGGCATAGGTCATTTTCTTCCATATCTCCCTGGTCTGTATCTAAAAAGGGCTATTATTGACATCTTACCTAATTAATAAAATCTACTAAGTACACTGTTAATCCTGCTTCTCCAGACTGAAATGACATCCAACAACATATTAGTCAAAGAGAAAAGTAATTCATCTCTTTGCAGTCTTGATTTAGTCACACATGCACTGTTAGTACATAAGGGGCTGTTTTTATTATGCCAAGATAATATTCCCTTAGCTCTTGAAGGCATTTGTTGTTTCTGTTAGAGTATGTGTGTGTTCTGTGTTGTTTACTTTGCTTTGGCAACTTTGTATTTTAATTTGTAACAGGCAGAGAATTGTTACTCAAAAACTTATAGCAAGTTACATTTAAATAATTAAAAGTTTTTTTAATAGCTTCTAAAATTTTTAAAATAGTTTAGATGGATATTCTCCTTTGTTCAACAGAGAAACCAGCAGCAAACTACCTTTTCCAAACATGTTTCTAGAAATACTGTTATCTTGTGATAAATTTATAGTTATTCTGCGAGTATTAAAAGAATTTTGTGGTCAGATACACTCAGGAGATACTGATCAGGTGTGCTTTAAAAGATTCTTGGTGGTGGTGGTCTCATTCTACTAGATTTTTTACACTGCTAATGTGGCTCAAGAATATATGTGAAGGGGTTATATAGTACATAGTACTCTCCAATCTGAAGTGACCACAGTACTCTCCCTTTTTTTTTCCCTCAGAGAGCTCTCATCATCAACAATAATAGTTATTATAACAAAAAAATATGCCTGGCATTATTCTGAGCACTTTACCTGTATTAATGTACACAGTGCTATAAGTTAGGTATATTATTAGTTGCGTTTTACAGAAGAGAAACTTTCGTAAACTTTTGTCACACAGAACTTGCCTAGATGAACAGCTAATTTGAGCTGGGGTTTAAACCAAGTCTGTTAAGTTGGGATTCATGGGCTATTAAGAAATGCTTGAATGATCCTCATGACCTGTGAACCCCTTGAAACTGTTTGTGACATTTAAAGCTGTTGCTAAGGTGCTTCAGTCGTGTCTGACTCTGTGCGACCCCCATGAACAACAGCCCACCAGGCTCTGCCCTCACTGGGACTCTCCAGGCAAGAACACTAGAGTAGTTGCCATTTCCTTCTCCAATGCATGAAAGTGAAAGGTGAAAGTGAAGTCGCTCAGTCATGACCGACTCTTAATGACCCCGTGGACTGTGGCCTACCAGGCTCCTCCATCCATGGGATCCTCCAGGCAAGAGTACTGGAGTGAGTTGCCATTTCCTTCTCCAGACCTTTAACGGGCATGTGTATTTTTGTAAGGGAACAGCTCATAATTTTCATTGTTATCATCAAAAGAGTTTATCTTCCAAAACTGTTAAAAATCATTCATCTAGATGCTGAAAGATTTATTTTTAATTCTTTCTAGTCTAGGTAATAGATGCCTTTTGAATTAGTTTCTTCTGATACAAACTACTAAAGTGTTCTAGTAACCATTATTTAGTAAGTACTTTCACTTGCAAAACCTATTCCTGAGAAAAACAGGTATCTTGGGAAACAGTTTAGTTTTTAAGTTGTTGCTGTTGTTCAGTGGCTCAGTCATGTCTGAGTCTTTGCGACCCCATGGACTGCAGAAGTATCATTTATATTAAAATCTCAGCTTTAAATATAAGTTTTTGTTTGGGGGTTTTTGTTTGTTTTACTTTGAGATAAGAACAATTTTCTCTTCTGGTTGTTTTGTCTTTTAGGACCCAACCCTGGAAGAAAAGATGGAATCTTTTCAGAGTCAAGTTTTAACTCACCACAAGGTGTAGCCATAATGAATAATATCATATATGTGGCAGATACAGAAAATCACCTTATAAGAAAGGTAATTTTCCATTTTAAATAAAGGTTTAATACTTCTAATCAGAAGAACATATATACTTGCTACATAAATACTTGAAATGAGAGGGTGTTTCTTAAATATTCCAGATCATCCTCATTCTGTTTTTCTCAGAGGTACTTGTTTTAACTTTATTCTTATGTAACTTGTTTTTCTGTGTGTCAGCATATTGTCACAGAGGGCAAATCAAGTCCTTTTTTTAATCCTTTATTTCAAACTCATGTGCCTAATCACCCTAAGGCTCCTCAATTTGAGGTATTTTCTTAATCAGTTTGTAAAGTGATGCTTTGTCCCTTTTCAGTTCAATTTTCTCAAATCTAGGAAAAAAGCAAACAAACACTCCTGCCTCCCTTCAGCTCTTATGTTTTCTCCGGGAATACTTATCTGTCAATTAGACTTAAATTTTTTTTTAGTCTCATCATAGTAGTAATATATGATCTAATTTTGTTTTAATGATGTAATGCTTAAAGATTTAAAAAGTCCCCAGTGGTCTATTTGGGCTCCCTAGTGGTAACCAACCACTGTTAAAATTTGTGTCTTCAGAAGTTTTCTACTCATACGCAAATTAATTTTGTCTTTAGAGAATCTTCTTTTGTAAACAAATGGAATCATAATGAATATACATAATTTTTGCATTCTTTAACTTTTTTCTTCCATATTAGTCGTATGAATATGACTGCATAGTATTACCTAGTTATTTTAAGCATTTCTTACTGATGAGTATTTTGGCTATACTTTATTGGTCTTTAATGTGCCATCTATTTGGAAAATAAGTTCATCTAACCCATTCTGTCTGAACATACTGTTTCAGGCACTTCACTTGCTTTTCTCACTATTTCTCTCTCTTGATGTTTTTGCCTATTTATATTGACAAAATTGTCAACTAATATACTTAGTTGATAATTATACATAAAATAGGAACAAACATGTAGAACATATTATAATCACTGTAACGTAAATCCCCACATGGGCATGAAATTTGTTTTCTTTACTACTGAAATCCTAAGCACCTAAAACAGAGCCTGGCCCACAGTAGGTGTATTTAATAGATATTTATTGAATAAATTTATGAGCAAGTAACATCTGTCGAATGAAGCATTTTCCAAAGTGTATATTTATCCTAATATGAAAAGATGTTACATGAGAAAAAGATTTTGTGGCTTTGTAAATTAAAGCAGATTTGTTTTTAAAATATCTTAGAGAATTTCTTAGATTTTAGTATGCCAATATATTGTGCATACATTAGTGGGGGGATATGTGTGCAGTATTTCTAAACTTACTTGACCAAGAAGCTCTATTTAGTAGAACTTTTCATAGGACTAATAACGTTGGTACTTTGGGCAAACGTGGTTTTACGTTGCTCCTTAAAGGTCAGTATTTCTTTATCATTATCTTTTTTGGGTCTGTGCTTCTAAAATTCATCATAGTATTTTAGATATCAAAGTGAATAATGAGGTAGTAAGGTATTTAGCCCACAAGGTAGAGGGAATACTTGTCCTTTTTTGATTACACGTTAATCTCTCTTGCTTTAGAACTTAGTGGGTTTTAGAGTATTGATAGCATAATCATCATAACAAATATAGGTTACTTGGAGTCATTTTTTATATTTTATGACAGTTTAGACTTAGAATCATTTTTATATTTTACAACAGTTTAGTATCTTCAAAAAATGCAAATGATGAAGAATTATTTCTTCCTCTCTTTTTAAATCTATAAAAATGTTTATTTTACATTTTTAAGCTCTTATTTGCAGAAGGTGGACCATACTCCTATATTTATACCTCATGAACATCATTGTTCCATGTCAGCCTGTTTCTTGTTAGAAATAATTTACTAACTTTTGTAAATTCCTCTTCATCTCCATTTCTGTCTTCCCTGCCATTCCCTGTACATAAGTACACCTATAGGCAGTCTTTCTGATGTCTTTAATTCACATCTTTTTGTTTGTGACCTTATAAAACCTGTAGCATTTTATTTGTTTGTGACCTTATAAAATCTGTAGTATTTTATTTGTATGTGACCTTATAAAATCTGTAGTATTTTAAGAACTTTATTGTGGTATATTTTCCATAGAATAATGGTCACCCATTTCAAGTATATAATTTAGGAATTTTTAGTAAATTTAACAAGTTGTAAAACCATTATCATAAATCATTTTTAGACTTTCACGTCTATCCCATTGGTCTGCTTATCTGTCTTTATGGTAATATAACACTATTTTGATTGCCATAACTTAATAAGTTATGCAATCAGAAAGTATGAGTCTTCCTACTTACTTCTTTGTCAACACTTTTTGACCATTCCTGAATCCCTCTCAATTCTGTAAGAATTTTAGGATCAACTTATCCATTTCTGCAAAAACTTCTGTTTCTTTCTCATGTGAATATATTGTTTGAAAAAACACACAACAGTTACCTTTTCCCTTTTCATTTTTATACTTCATTACCTTTTTATTATATTGCTTTTAAGCCTTATGGTAATAGTAGATATCTTGTAATGCTCATAGTCTTAAATAGAACGCAAGTAAACTTTCTCCAGAAGTTTACATGCATTTTCTGTAGCTTTGGGAAATAAAATGTTTATGAAGTTAAGAAATTTTCTCTTAGTTATTAAGAATTATTATATAATTTTATTAAATGCATTTTCTGTATTTATGGAAATAATTATATAGGTTTTTGCCCTTAGTATACTGATGTGACTTCCCTGGTGGCTCAGATGGTAAAGTGTCTGCCTACAATGCGGGAGACCTGGGTTCAGTCTCTGGGTCAGGAAGATCTCCTGGAGAAGGAAATGGCAACCCACTCCAGTATACTTGCCTGGAAAATCCCATGGACGGAGGAGCCTGGTAGGCTATAGTCCATGGGGTCGCAAAGAGTCAGACATGACTGAGTGACTTCACTCACTTCACTCAACATTCATACATGCGATTGGAAAGTTATGGCCAAACTAGATAGTATATTCAAAAGCAGAGATATTACTTTGCCGACTAAGGTCCGTCTAGTCAAGGCTATGGTTTTCCAGTAGTCATGTATGGATATGAGAG
>SJYA01009407.1:0-14401 GCA_006410615.1 Neotragus moschatus
GGCTTCAGCAGTTGTAGTGTGTGGGCCCAGCTGTTGTGGCTTCCAGGCTCCACAGCACAAGTCCAATAGTTGTGGCGCAGGAGTCAGCTGCCCCATGGCACGCAGAATCTCCCAGACCAGGGATCAAACCTGCGTCTCCTGCACTGGCAGGCGGATTCTTTACCACTGAGGCCACCAGGGAGGCCCCTTCGCATTTTAACTGCTACCTCTCCTTTAAAGTTCACAGGGCTAACAACCTGTATTACATTAGTTTACAAGAAACAATATCCTACCTTACATCATTTCCTACTTCTAGGAGTCTCATCTCCCCAGTGCGACTATAAAATCCTTGAAACGGTTAACATTATTATCCTGTTTCAGAAGTCTCTACTGAGTTTACAGAACACCATATACGCTCAGTAAATACTGGGTGTGTCTACAGAGTTGATCATATTGACTCAGAAAAACAAAAGGGCGTGTAAATCCAAAAGATCTGTCTTATTTCAAGGAGTCAACTTAGAAACTTGTATTCTTTTTCTAATGATGTCACAAACCAAACAATTTGGAAGATATTTAAAAACACACACCCACACATTTCCTTGCTATTTTAAGTGTGGCAAATCATGGCCTAGGGTAGATGTGATTTTTGGACATAAATCAGACTAATTTCTCTAAGGCCACATTCCCGAGAAGCTCATCAATACAATTTCTGTTCTTAGGCTCTTCTATATCATTTGTGCCTCACCCTCGGAGAAGGAAATGGCACCCCACTCCAGTACTCTTGCCTGGAAAATCCCACGGATGGAGAAGGCTGGTGGGCTGCAGTCCATGGGGTCGCTAAGAGTTGGGCACGACTGAGCGACTTCACTTTCACTTTCATGCATTGGAGAAGGCAATGGCAACCCACTCCAGCGTTCTTGCCTGGAGAATCCCAGGGACAGGGGAGCCTGGTGGGCTGCCATCTGTGGGGTCGCACAGAATCGGACACAACTGAAGCGAGAGCAGCAGCAGCAGCAGCCCCTGACACGCATAAGCCAACAAATGCTAAACTCCTTTCTGATTCATGAAACCTATTTCTACATGAGCAGAACATCTCTATTTCAGGACTTCATCACCCTTTAATGTAAGGAGTATAAAGGAGTAAAAAGTGTAAAGAAGAATTGCTGCTAAGGTTTTCAGAGGAAGGTCCCAGGTATCACTGACATTCAAGGGCATGAAGCCACGGCTGCAAATTTTGTTTGGATAGAAAACCAGCAATTCAGAGGAACCTGAATGGGGGAATAAATGCTAGAGAACTAAGAAAGTAATCAGGTTTATGATGAAACATTCCATATCCAGGTACTTCCAAGTGGCAGCAAAGGAAAAGCCTCAGGGATCCTTTGGGAAGATTTGTCTGAATTTAAAGATAGCAGCTTAAAATGGAGATGTACCATCAAAACGGACTATGGAATATTACCCCAAGGAGACAAAAAAAGTTACTCAAACAGGATAATGAGGCTAAAGTGAAGACCGTAAAATACATAAGAGGTTTGAGGCAGTCAAACAAAACGACAACACTTTCACTTAAGTATTAATATGAAAATATCACTAAGTAAAGAAAGTCACAAATGATGTAAGACTGGGAGTAGCTTTAGGCAAAGATGAGGCAGACTGCAAGAAAGAGCTCTAGAGACAAAAACCTGAATGGATTGATAGGGAACTGTTTTGAAATAGAAAAGGCATCTCAAAACTGACAGCACAAATAACATAAAAAAGATGGACGCAGGAATTCTTCAAATCTGCACCCAAAGATCATAAAGAAAGCCCCGTAAATGTTAACACAGATGCAGAAGCCTTTCGGGAGAGATCAACCCTGACTACAAAGAGACCACGTAACCAAAGGCAGGGGGCGGCAGGCAGGAAGGCCAGGGGCCCAGGTGGCAGGAGGAAATAAACTGCAAGGGGAGGACGTTCTTTTCCTTCTCTACACAAAACTAAGAGGCATCTTTTAATTCTGTGTTGAGGGCACCTGGTTCTGCCTTGAGCTAACCAATGTTTTTCTCATGGAAATGTTTTTAAGCTATTCGTGAAACTATGCGTTGGCGTTGGAAACTGTCTTTCTTCAAGATAGTTCCACCTAAGACCAACTTTCTTCCTTTTCTCAAACCCTGGGCTGATGATGGTTCAATAAACCAGTATTCCTGTCAATTGATTTATGACTGGGGGATGACACACCTCTGCCATTCTCTCTCAAAAATGCGTACTGTGGGAGAGGGGCCTGGTGAAACTCCCTCAGCCTTGAGAAGTCTCTCTTGCCTGATTAATGGCTTGCTAAGGGACATAAAACACCTTGCTAAAAACTAGCACTCTTTCTGTCCCCTTCTGATGTCTGTCAGAAGCTCTCTCTACCTCTATTATACTTTAATAAAACTTTGCTATACAAAAAGCTCCAGGTAGTCATGCTTCATCTCTGAACTCGGATCGAAATCCTCTCCTCCAGAGATCATGAATTCCGGCATAACATGGGGCTCGCAGCAGCCTTTCAAAAGGAAACCGGAGCCAATTCCATCATGTAAGAAGCCTGCTCAGGCTGGTTGTGTTTCTGCTCAGTAACTTTCATAGCATTTTGATGTGAATGTGAGCATTATCACCGTAAAGAAACACATCACCAGACCACACTTCACTCCATCTTCACACGCTCCAAAGTGCCTTAATCATGGGACACACCGACCCATCAGCACGCCAGCACCAGCTCCAGGCGCCCCCGGGCTGCTCAGACAGCTGCTCTGGGACCTGACTGTGCCCACCCGTGGCTGGCAGCCTATGCGTGAGGCAGGGCCTGGCATCCAGCTGGGCTCGCGGTAGTCAGCCCCTCAGAGGGGGCCATGCAACCCGTAGATGGCCGCTCGGTCACTGAGCCTGGGTGAGCGGAGGGGTGTGCCACCGGGCCCACAAAATGTCTCCTCCACATGGATGTCTCCACTTCTCCAAGACCAAGAAACACAAGTGACATAGTTAACACATAAAAACAAAAACAAACCAAGGCAAAAAGAGGCAAAAGAAGAAAATGTCCCCAGTGAAGGAACAAAGAAACCCCAGAAGAAGAACTAAGCAATCTACCCCATAAAGAGTTCAAGGCAATGATCACTAAGATGTCCAGTGAATTCAGGCGGAGAAGGCATGAACACAGTGAGATGTTTAACAAATAGTTAGAGAATGCAAAAAAGAAACAAACAGCAGAGGAATACAACAGTGGAAATAAAAGTACATACTAGAAGCAATCAACACTAGATTAGATGATACAGAGGAATGAATCACTGAGGTGGAAGACAGAGAAGCGGAAACTGCCCTAGTTGAAGAAAGAAGAGCATTTTTAAAAATGAGGATACTTTGAGAGACTTCTGGGACAACATTAAGCATACTGACCTAACATTCCCATCACAGGGGGCTGAGAAGGAGAATAGAGAAAGGGGTAGAAAACTTAAATGAAGAACTAACAGCTAAAAAACTTTCCTAGTCTGGTGAAGAAGACAGACATCCAGGTGCAGGAAGCTCAGAAAGTCCCAAACAAGATGATCCCAAAAAGGTCCACACCAAGATGCACTGCAATTAAAATAGGAAAAATTATTGGCAAAGAGAAAATTTTAAAATCAGCAAGAGCAAGGAAATTCCCATATGACCATCAGCTGACTTGTAGCATAAAGCTTGCAGGTCAGAAGGGAAAGGCACAATATATTAAAAGTGCTGAAAGGAAAAAAGCCTACAGCCACGAATACTCTACCAAGTCAGGTTATCATTTAGATTTGAGGAAAAGGTAAGACAGTTTCACAGACAAACAAGAGCTAAGAGTTCAGCACTACTAGACCCATTTTACATCTCTAGGCACGTCTCTGAGTGAGAAAGAAAAGGCCAAACCAGAAATTAGAAAATTACAAAAGGGAAAATCTTACTGGTAAATGCAGGTGTACAATAAAGGGGGCTTCCCTGGTGGCTCAGATGAGAAAGAATCTGCCTGCAATGCAGGAAACCAGGGCTCGCTCCCTGGGTTGGCAAGATCCCCCAGGAGAAGGAAATGGCAACCCACTCCAGCAGCCCTGCCTGGAGAATCCCATGGACATGGGAGCCCAGTGGGCTACAGTCCATGGGGTAACAAAGAGTCAGACATGACTGAACAACTCACACACACACACACACACACACACAAACACTACACAGAGTAAAGCCAGTAGATAAATTACTTATAAAGCTAGTAGAAAGGTTAATATACAAAAGCAGCAAAATCATCTATATCCACAATATGTATGGTTAAGGGATATATACATAACCTAAAAGTATGGTAAGAGATACACACATGCCAACAAAGGTCTGTCTAGTCAAAGCTATGTTTTTTTTCATCAGTAGTCATGTATGGATGTGAGAGCTGGACTATAAAGAAAGCTGAGCACCAAAGAATTGATGCTTCTGAACTACGGCGTTGGAGAAGACTCTTGAGAGTCCCTTGGACTGCAAGGAGATCCAACCAGTCCATCCTAAAGGAAACCAGTCCTGAATATTCATTGGAAGGACTGATTCCAAAGCTGAAACTCCAATACTTTGGCCACCTGATGCAAAGAACTGACTCACTGGAAAAGACCTTGAGGCTGGGACACTGAAGGCAGGAGGAGAAGGGGACGACAGAGGTTGAGATGACTGCATGGCACCACTGACTCGATGGTCATGAGTTTGAGCAAGCTCTGGGAGTTGGTGATGGACAGGGAAGTCTGGTGTGCTGCAGTCCATGGGGTCACAAAGAGTCAGACACAACTGAGCAACCAAACTGAGCTGAAGGGATACATAAAACAAAAAGATGTAAAATGTGATGCCAGAAACATGAAACGTGGACAGTGTCAGTAAAAACGCACTGTTGTTAGGATGCGTCTGAACTTAAAAGGACATGAACTTACAATAATCATGTGTGAATATGTGTATATGCACACACACAATATATGTACTGTTATACGCACACCTTGGGGCTTCCCAGGTGGCGCTAGCAGTGAAGAATCTGCTTGTCAATTCAGGAGACATAAGAGACATGGGTTCAATCCCTGGGTCAGGAAGATCCCCTGGAGGAGGAAATGGCACCCCACTATGGGATTCTTGCCAGGAGAATCCCACGGACAGAGGAGCCTGGCAGGCTACAGTCCATGGGGTCATAGAAAGTCAGACATGACTGAGTGAGCCCAGCACAGAGCACACAAACCTCATGGTAACCACAAGTCAAAAACCTCTAACAGATACACACAGAAAAGACAAGGAAGGAATCCACTACAGATGTCATCAATCATAGTGAAAGAGAATGAAAGAAGAAAGGAACCAAAAAAAGCTATAAAAACAACCTAAATGATGAACAGATACCTGTCAATAATCACTTTAAATGTAAACAGACTAAGTCAGAAGACATACACTGGATAAAGAAAATAAAAATAAATCATAAAAAAATAAAGAAAACAAGACCCATATAAATGCTGCCTATAGAGGCTCAGTTCAGACCTAAAGACACACACAGACTCCAAGTGAGATGCTTTACCATCTGAGCCACCAGGGAAGTCCTGGAAAAAGGTACTCCATGTAAATGGAAACAAAAAGAAAGCTGGGATAGCAATACTTTGTATCAGACAAAATAGAGTTTAAAACAAAGACTGTAACAAGAGACAATAGATCAATCCAAGAAAAAGATACAATTTTAAATACATATGCATCCAACATAAGAGCACCCAAATACATAAAGCAAATATTAACAGACATAATGGGAAAAATGAACAGTAACACAATATCACGAGGAGGCAGTAACACAACACTTCTATCAATGGATAAATCACCTAGGCAGAAAAACCATCATTAAGAAAACCACGTATATTACACATTAGACACAATGGACTTAATAAATGTCTACAGAACATCCCATCCCAAAACAGCAGAATACACATCCTTTTCAAGGGCACATAGAACATTCTCCAAGACAAATCACGCACCAGGCCTCAAGTCAAGTGTCAATAAATTTAAAAAGACTGAAACCACATCAAACATCTTTTCTGACCACAAGAATCTAAGACTAGAAACCAACCACAAGAAAGAACTGCAAAAACCACAAACACATAAGAGCTAAACAACTAATAGGTCATTGAAGAAGCCAAAGAGGAAATTTTAAAATATCTTGAGATAAATAAAAATGGAAACACAATAATCACAATCTATGGGATGCAGCAAAAGCAATTCTAAAAGGGAAGTTTATAGTGATTCAAGACTACCTCAGAAATAAAGAAAAATCTCAAACACCCAACTTTATACCTAAAAGAACTAGGAAAAAAAACTCACAAAACCCAAAGTTAGTAGAAGGAAAGAAATAATAAAGATGAGAGCAGAAATAAATGAAATAGAAACTAAAAAAAAAGAAAGAAAAGAAAAGTGAAACTAAGACCTGGTTTGTTGAAAATATAAATGAAATTTACAAATTTTAATTAAACTAATCAAGAAAGAGAGCCCAAACAAGCCAAATAAGAAATAAGAAAGTTACAACTGACATCACAGAAGTACAAATGATCGTAAGAAGTTACTACAAATAGTTATTCACCAGTAAAATGGACAACCTGGAAGAAATGGGTAAATTCCTAGCAACGTACAATTTCTCAAGATGGAATCAGGAAGAAACACAAGACATGAACCAATCAACGACCCGTGATGAAGTTGAACCAGTAATTTACAACTCTCAACAAACAAAGTCCAGGACCAGATAGCTTTATGGGTGAATTCTATTGAATGTTTAAAGAAGAATTAACATTTGTCTTTCTCAAAGTATTCCAAAGAGCTGAAAATGAAGGAATGCTTCCAAACTCATTCTCAAAGACCGGCAGTTTTGATACCAAAACTAAAAATACCACACAGAAAGAAAACCACAGGCCAGTGTCACTGATGAGTATAAGATGCAAAAATCCTCAACAAAATATTAGCAAACCCAACCCAACAATGTATTAAAAGGTCACCCACCATTATCAAGTGGGATTTATCCCATGGATGCAAGGACAATTCAACATTTGCAAATCAATCAAGGGGTAACACCACATAAACAAATTGAATAAAATTCATATGGTCATTTCTATAGAGGCAGAAGCAGCTTTAACAAAATTCAACATCTGTTTATGATACAAACTCTTAACAAAGTGGGTACAGAGGGACCATAACATAATAAAGGCCGTATATGACCAACCTACAGCTAACTTCATGCTCAACAGTAAAAACCGAAAACGTCCCCTCTAAGCTCAGGAACAAGATAAGATGTCCACACCTGCCACTTTTATTCAAAGTCCTAGCCACAGCAACTCGACAAGCAGAACAAATACAGGGAACCCAAATGGTTCAGTAGGAAACAGAACTGTCAATGTTTGCAGAAGGCATGACACTACACACAGAAAATCCTGAAGATGCCACCAAAAAACTATGAGAACTACTAAGTGAATCTGGTAAAGCTACAGGATACAGAATTAACACACAGTAATCTGTTATGCTTCTATGCACTAACAACTATCAGGGAAATTAAGAAAATAGCTTCATTTCCAATCGCAACAAAAATAATAAAATATCGAGGAACAAAACTAACCGAGGAAGTGAAAGACCTACACTCTGAAAACTGTGAGACGCTGATGCAAGAAATTAAGGATGACACAAACAGATGGGAAGCCATATCATGCTCACGCACTTTAGAGTTAATGTTGTTAAAGTGCCCATACAACCCAAGGCAACCTGCAGATTCACTACAAACCCTGATGAAATACCAACGGCAATTTCCCCAGAACTAGAACAAATAACTAAAACTTGTACAGAAACACAAGAGACCCCAAAGAGCCAAAACAAGAAAGAAAAGCAAAGCTACGAAGTCACAACTCTCTGATTTCAAACCGTACTACAAGGCTACATAATCAAAACAATATGGCACCAGCGCAAAAACAGGCACAGCTGTCAGTGGGGCAGACAGAGGCCAGAGAGAAAGCCACACTCATAACTAATCTATGACGAAGAGTCAAAAATACACAGAGGGAAAGAGCGTTTCTTCAATAAACAGTGTCAGGAAACCTGGACAGTTACATGCTAAAAAAAAAAAGGGACAGGAACAGCATCTTACACCATATACAGAAATAAACTCAAAATGGATTTAAAGACTTCAACGTAAGTCCTGAAACCATTAAACTCCTAGAGGAAGACATAAGCAGTATGGTCGTTGGAAGTATTTTTGTATCTGTGTCCTCAGACAAGAAGGAAACAAAAGCAAAAACCAACAAATAATGTTACATCAAACTACAAAACTTTGCAAGGTGAAGGGAATTATCAACAAAATGAAAAGGCCACCTAGTGAATGGGAGAAAATATTTGCAAATCATATATCTGATAAGGGAATAATATCCAAAACATACAAAGAATTCATACAGTTCAACATGAGAAAAATAGAACCTAATTTTTAAAATGGGCAAAGGACTTGCACATTCATTTTTTCCAAAGAAGATATACAGATGGCCAACACATAGATGAAAAGATACTCAACATCAGTAATCAGGAAAATGTAAATGAAAGCCACAATGGGATATCACTTTACACCTGTCAGAACTGCTACAGTAAAAAAGACAAGTAACAAACGTTGGCAAGGATGTAAAGAAGTGCACTTTTGGTGGGAATGTGAAATGGGTGTAGGCATTATGAAAACAGTATAGGGACCCCCTAAAAAATTAAAAACAGAACTGCCCTATGATCAAGCAATTTCACTTCTGGGCATTCGTCCGTAGAAAATAAAAACACTAATCTGAAAAACACAAATGCACACCAACGTTCACTGTGACATTATATACAAGAGCCGGGATACAAAAGCAACTTAAGTGTCCACTGATGGATGAATGGATTAAAAACACAAAACTGGTATACATATATACAACGAAATGTCGGCCCTTAAAAATGAATGAAATCTTGCCACCTGCCTTGGATCTTGGGCGTACTATGCTAAGTGAACCTGTTAGAGAAAGAAGAATACTGTATGATTTCACTTATGTGAGGAATCTAAAAAGCAAAATAAATGAGCAAACAGTACAGAAACAGATTCAAAGACACAGCCGAAATATAGGAGGCTGCCTGAGTGGGATGGGGAGGGGGGATCGTGAGTAAAACAGGCGACGCGGATACAGAGGCACAAACGGCCAGCTACGAAACGAACAGGCTGTGGGGCTGAAAGGCTCAGCGCCGGGAACAGTCAGCGACACGGTGATGGCTTCGCCCGGGGACAGGTGGTGGCTGACTGTGGCGACTGTCCCGGGCTGTGTGGAGCCCGCACGTCACCCTGCTCGCCACCCCCCAAGGCTGCACATCTGTCACACCTCGATTTAGAGTAAAGTACGAAAGACACAAGCGACCTTCATCATTACGCAGCGACCGCCGTGCCAAACTGGTCCTGTGGGAATAATGCTGCTGATTCTAACAAGGCTGTTACGTAAGGAGCTTGCTTCACCGGAAGGTCATCGCGTTTTAGTGCTTTGTTTTTAAGTCAAACCACAGGTGCCTATTTTTCTCTTAAATATGCTATTTTTCCAGTCTCTCCTAAACAATCTAGAACAAATACTTATTGCTTGAAGTAAATGACGTATCTTTACAGAAATTTTCCTGACATTCAAGCTTACTTTCATACTGTTTCATTGTCTAAATTTAACTCTTTTGTGAGACACATTCATTAATATCTATCTCAAAGAATATTCTAACAGTAAAATTATTATTAAATAATAGCAACTGTTATTCTCAATGTTTTACTTGCTTTTTTTATGGCAAAATATATTCCTAAACAAACACAGATATTTCAGTTTAATTTTACATAAATTTTCTAATTTTTTTGCTTTATGCACTCAATTTTTATGCTACTTTTAATGGGAGAGACAATTCTATACAGAATGGTTAGTGGCACAATACTGGCTTTAAGACTATAAATTTTTGTACAGCAAAACGAATACAGTGCTGTAAAGCAAAACAAACTAAAAAATAAAAAATTTAAAAAAAAATAGCACATGAACTGCCCCCCCAAAAAGCCTATAAAATTTTAACTATTGCAGCACATCCCTACTGCCTTCATAATGCATATAGTTCCATGTGCCACATAAGAAAATCAATTTAAATACACAGTAGTACCCTGTTTTTGGTGACTGATCACTGCTTCTTTCGCTAAGTTTAAGCAGGAAAACTGGAATATACAGCTAGTTAAACTTTTTTGTAACTAGCCAGCTTAGTCTCTAAACCAGAAGGGAGAGAGCGCTTTCCTTAATGATTTTTATATTTTCTAATCCACTGTACATGGCATCTGGTCCCATCACTTCATGGGAAATAGATGGGGAAACAGTGGAAAGTGTCAGACTTTTATTTTTCTGGGCTCCAAATCACTGCAGATGGTGAGTGCAGCCATGAAATTAAAAGACGCTTACCCCTTGGAAGGAGTTATGACCAACCTAGATAGCATATTCAAAAGCAGAGACATTACTTTGCCAACAGAGGTCCGTCTAGTCAAGGCTATGGTTTTTCCAGTAGCCATGTATGGATGTGAGAGTTGGACTGTGAACAAAGCTCAGTGCTGAAGAATTGACGCCTCTGAACTGTGGTGTTGGAGAAGACTCTTGAGAGTCACTTGGACTGCAAGGAGATCCAACCAGTGCATTCTAAAGGAGATTGGCCCTGGGATTTCTTTGGAAGGAATGATTCTAAAGCTGAAGCTCCAGTACTCTGGCCACCTCATGTGAAGAGTTGACTCATTGGAAAAGACTCTGATGCTGTGAGGGATTGGGGGCAGGAGGAGAAGGGGACGCCAGAGGATGCGATGGATGGATGGCATCACTGACCTGATGGACATGAGTTTGAGTGAACTCCGGGAGTCGGTGATGAACAGGGAGGCCTGGCGTGCTGTGGTTCACGGGGTCTCAAAGAGTCAGACACGACTGAGCGACTGAACTGAACTGAATCCATTGTACAGACATTTTTTCAGTGAAAAAAACTAACCGATAACATGAGAAGTAATAAAGTCAATGTGCCAATATCAGAACACAGAGAAAGGTTCTGAAAAAGGCCTCATAGTGCAAGTGCTGCTAGGAAAACACTTGCAAGCCCACTGGCAGGTTTCTTATTCATAGGCATCCTCTCATTTTTCGTCTGGGCACAAGTATTCACTGAAGGCTCTACAGTCTGACATTGACTGAGCCCCAAAGCCAACAGGCAGCCCAGAGCCTCGAGGGACACGTGTTCACCTCAGCCCTCCTACTTTTATGGAAAAAAAAAAAAAAAAGAGGCATCCAACGTTCCTGGCCGTTGTCAGTATCTGTACTGCCACTGTCATTACACCTCCCACCTTTCTATTCACCATCTCCAATGGTAGAGGTCAAGTTGTTTAATGTAATAGGTAGAACGGTTTTCAAACTTGGTCTAAATCTTATCAGTATTTAAAAAGCTCGTATGTTATTTGGAATGCTTGCAATATCTTACTAGCAGACGAGAAAAGCAAGGGAAACGAAATGTGATGCGGAACCTTGAATTCTCTGATGTCCAGCACAGCGTACGCGTGTGTGGGGACCAGGCCCCACTTCTCGCCTTCAGCTTCGGTCATCACTCCAGTGGACGCAGTGATGAGGACATCTCCTTTGTGAAATCTGGAATGGACCCGACAGATCAACAACCAGAGGTATACACGTCCGAACCTCAGATTACACCATCTTTCCTTTTGTCTTGTGGTTTACATGAAAATTTCCACCAAGTGGACATCTTTTCTAAAACAGGCTATTTTCAACACCCACCAGAGAAGTACATTTTTATTTTATAGCAAATCAGAAAAAACTATCACATTTATTTCTTTTCCCTCCCAGCTTTAGACAAATTAATTCTCAGAAACCTATCAGTGAAAAAAATAAATGCTAAATTTTCAAATGATTTACAAATAAAAGTGAAGATGGAAAATACCAAATGCATTTCTCCCAAAGCCGTATAATTTTATTCGTCAAGTCACTGAGCTTTCTGGTTTCAAGACCGAATGTGCATTACTGTACAGACAGTTTTCCAGCTCTTCACATGGATGATCCATTCAAGGCTTAAGCTATCTTTATGTTCTCACCCTCCTCTTTTCCCACCTTCCCTCAAATTGGTAAGTACTCAGGAAGTACAAATAGTCTTTCCAATACTCCTTTATCCAAAGGTTTTGGATTATCTACCATCTGGATTAACTGCGAGCGTCACTGAGGGCTGGCTGGAGCGAGTGCATCAAGTGAGTACTTTAAAAACATGACTTCCCTAATAACCGAGGATGACAGCCTCTGCCGTGTCCATTCTCAGCAAGACATGAAGTTTTTAAATGGCCTCTTTTAGTACAAAAGAAACAGAGAAGTGTTTACCTTTGGTAAAGCATGCGGAAAGAATTGTCCTTGCTGAAAGTCTGGCTGTCTGAATGCATGGCGATCCTTTCTGGTATCCACCCAGTCAGGGCATGAAGATCAATGTTCTGCAACATAAACCCAGTTAGGACTGTCACTGTGGTTTACAAGCTCCTAAATAAGTCCCCAGGGTACACTATTAAATCTCACTGATCTGATACGATGATTCTAATAGGAATAAATCAGAAGGCAGTAAATTGTTTTCTAACTGTATGAATCTCTTGTACGTGTGTGCTCAGATGGGTCCGACTCTTTGCGACCCTACGGACTGTAGCCCGCCAGGCTCCTTGGTCCATGGGATTTTCCAGGCAAAGATACTGGAGTGGGTTGCTATTTCCCTCTTTTATTATTGGGTGGGTTGCATTTTCCTTCTTCAGAAAAATAAACCTCTTAACTCCAATTCTCATCTGGATTTAAGCACAAACCTGTCTTTTCCTCACACTCTCTGCTGCTTTTCCAGAATACATTTACTGATATATCTGATGAAAACTCAAAACATTTAATAGAAAAAACTGCTTTGATGATGATGGTGACAGTTGCATTTATGCTCATTCCCTATCTAAGCTGACTCGGTAAATCAACAGGCAATGGATTAGAAAGCTAAACTAAAAATATTTGAAGGACAGAGCAATTGAACATGGAGACTGGGAAGAAATTTTTTNCTGCTTTGATGATGATGGTGACAGTTGCATTTATGCTCATTCCCTATCTAAGCTGACTCGGTAAATCAACAGGCAATGGATTAGAAAGCTAAACTAAAAATATTTGAAGGGCAGAGCAATTGAACATGGAGACTGGGAAGAAATTTTTTAACATCCTTCTACCTTTAAGGCTATGGTTTTTCCAGTAGTCCTGTATGGATGTGAGAGTGGGACTGTGAAGAAAGCTCAGTGCCGAAGAATCGATGCTTTTGAACTGTGGTGTTGGAGAAGACTCTTGAGAGTCCCTTGGANAGGATGTAAAGAAGTGCACTTTTGGTGGGAATGTGAAATGGGTGTAGGCATTATGAAAACAGTATAGGGATCCCCTAAAAAAATAAAAACAGAACTGCCCTATGATCAAGCAATTTCACTTCTGGGCATTTGTCCGTAGAAAATAAAAAACAAATCTGAAAAACACAAATGCACACCAACGTTCACTGCGACATTATATACAAGAGCCGGGATACAGAAGCAACTTAAGTGTCCACTGATGGATGAACGGATTAAAAACACAAAACTGGTATACATATATACAACGAAATGTCAGCCCTTAAAAAAGAATGAAATCTTGCCACCTGCCTCGGATCTTGGGCGTACTATGCTAAGTGAACCTGTTAGAGAAAGAAGAATACTGTATGATTTCACTTATGTGTGGAATCTAAAAAGCAAAATAAATGAGCAGACAGTACAGAAACAGATTCAAAGACACAGCCGAAATATAGGAGGCTGCCTGAGTGGGATGGGGAGGGGGGGTCGTGAGTAAAACAGGTGACGCGGATACAGAGGCACAAACGGCCAGCTACGAAACAAACAGGCTGTGGGGCTGAAAGGCTCAGCGNTGGAATCTAAAAAGCAAAATAAATGAGCAGACAGTACAGAAACAGATTCAAAGACACAGCCGAAATATAGGAGGCTGCCCGAGTGGGATGGGGAGGGGGGGTCGTGAGTAAAACAGGTGACGCGGATACAGAGGCACAAACGGCCAGCTACGAAACAAACAGGCTGTGGGGCTGAAAGGCTCAGCGCCGGGAACAGCCAGCGACACGGTGATGGCTTCGCCCGGGGACAGGTGGTGGCTGACTGCGGCGACTGTCCCGGGCTGTGTGGAGCCCGCACGCCACCCTGCTCGCCCCCACCCAAGGCTGCACATCTGTCACACCTCGACTTAGAGTAAAGTACAAAAGACACAAGCACCTTCATCATTATGCAGCGACCGCCGTGCCAAACTGGTCCTGTGGGAATAATGCTGCTGATTCTAACAAGGCTGTTACGTAA
>SJYA01009408.1:0-14977 GCA_006410615.1 Neotragus moschatus
TCCTGACCTTCAACGTGGGATAGCTCCTCTAGGCCCTCCTGCGCCAGCGCAGCCACCACTCCTTGGACACGGGTTGATCTTCCCGGCCCCCAACCCCGGCCTTGGATGCGGGGTGGCTCCTCTCGGCTGTTCCTGTGCCGTCACAGCCTGGCACTCTCGTTTGCTGCCCCTGACCTCGGACATGGGGTAACTCCTCTCGGCCACGCTGAGTGC
The DNA here is from genome assembly GCA_006410615.1 of Neotragus moschatus. Taxonomy (NCBI): domain Eukaryota; kingdom Metazoa; phylum Chordata; class Mammalia; order Artiodactyla; family Bovidae; genus Neotragus; species Neotragus moschatus. The sequence goes on from SJYA01009408.1 coordinate 214, forward strand.
ACCGGTCGTCGCAGCTGCTTGCACTGAGTGCGCCAGCTGTCACAGCCACTTGTGCTGAGTGTTAATTAATCAGTGGCTCTTTCCAGCCTTTGACCCTGGCCTCGGATGTAGGGTGGCTCCTCCTGGCCCCCGACCCTGGCCTCGGATGTGGGGTGGCTCCTCCTGGCCGCCACCCCTGACCTTGGATGTGGGGTGGCTCCTCCTGGCCGCCACCCCTGACCTTGGATGCGGGGTGGCTCTTCCAGGCCCTCAACACTGACCTCAGTTGTGGGGTGGCTCCTCTCAGCTATTCCTGTGCCGTCGCAGCTTGACACTCTCAGTTGTTGTCTCTCTCAAAATTATCTTTTAAGAGAAGTGTGCTACTCCATGCACTTGCCTGAAAGACCTTTGAAGTAGGAAGGAACACGGGCAATGGACAGAAAGAAGGATAACAGGGTTACTACAGCAAGAGCAATCAAGTAGCTCAGCCACTCCATGGTTCTCCCTGTGTAAAGAAACGCGCAAGGTGGTGCCTGCATTCAGGCAGCAACAGTACATGGAGAGGCCTCTACTGGGAAGGAAGGACTAGGATCCAGGAATAATTGTTACACACAGGAGGAATGAGGAGCGTCCACCCCTCCTGTAGCTATAGGTACATCCCAATCAGTAGTTTATCCTGCATCTCTCCAAGTGACTTCAGGCAGTTTGCCAGTCCACTCCCAGCATCACTTCATGAATCTCCTTCATATACACGCTGGAGTAAATTGATATAGCTTTCCCAGGATGGCCAAACAGGGCAACACAAATACAAAGATACACACAGAACCACTTATCAGTTGTGATTATCCAGCATCATGAGAAAGAGGTGCCATGCAGGAAAGAATGCACACATGAAAAAACAGTGAATAGAGCTGCAGCACTGGACTTCAGACACCAGCACTGCTTTATTTAATGCACATTCCCTGAGCTTCTCCGGTATGTACCAGGCACTTCTTTAACTCCTGTAGATGCCACAGTAAACACAACAGGCAAAGCTGCTACCACCATGGACATCTCAATTTTTACTGGTTCAGACAGACAACAAAACAATAAGCAAAGGAAAATATCAGAGTGCAAAACATGTTTTGGACAAAAACAAAGCAAGAAAGGTGTGTGGGGGAGAGAAAAGAATGTGTATGTGAGGATATTAAGTGCTGCTTTGGATAAACTAGTCAGGGATTATCTCTCTGATGAGGAGATTTAAATAATGGGTGGAAGCAAGTTTTACAACATTCAGAGAGAAAACAAGGCAAGCAGCAGGAGGAACAGCTGTATGTGTGTGCAGGGTTTGAAGTGTTGACAACAGCAGAGAAACCAAAATGCCTGGAGCAGAATGGGCCAGGAGGAAAAGTTCAGTGAATCCATAGGAGCCTGATCATCTAGGACATTCTAGGCCATCTTAAGGACTTATGATTTTATTCTAAGCTTAACTGATACAGCTCCTCTTGGCCACGCTTACAGCTGCCACACTTGTGCGCCATTGCAGCCACCAGGCTCATTTTACAAAAGGCAGAGGAACCATAGATCAAATTGCCAACATCAGCTAGATCATCAAAAAAGCAAGAGAGTTCCAGAAAAAAATTTATTTCTGCTTTATTGACTATGCCAAAGCCTCTGACTGTGTGGATCACAATAAACTGTGAAAATTCTGAAAGAGATGAGAATACCAGACCACTTGACCTGCCGCTTGAGAAATCTGTATGCAGGTCAAGGAGCAACAGTTAGAACTGGACATGGAACAACAGACTGGTTTCAAATTGCAAAAGGAGTACATCAAAGCTGTATATTGTCACTCTGCTTATTTAACTTACATGCAGAATACATCATGAGAAATGCTGGGCTGGAGGAAGTACAAGCTGGAATCGAGATTTCTGGGAGAAATATCAATAACTTCAGATATGCAAATGACACCACCCTTATGGCAGAAAGTGAAGAAGAACTAAAGAGCCTCTTGATGAAAGTGAAAGAGGAGAGTGAAAAAGTTGGCTTAAAGCTCAACATTCAGAAAACGAAGATCTGGTCCCATCACTTCATGGCAAATAGATGGGGAAACAGTGGATGACTTTATTTTTCTGGGCTCCAAAATCACTGCAAATGGTGATTGCAGCTGTGAAATTAAAAGACATTTATGCCTTGGAAGGAAAGTTATGACCAACCTAGACAGCATATTAAAAAGCAGAGACATTACTTTGTCAACAAAGGTCCGACTAGCCAAGGCTATGGTTTTTCCAGTGGTAATGTATGGATGTGAGAGTTGGACTATAAAGAAATCTGAGGGCTGAAAAATTGATGCTTTTGAACTGTGGTGTTGGAGAAGACTCTTAAGAGTCCCTTGGACTGCAGGAAGATCCAACCAGTCCATCCTAAAGGAGATCGGTCCTGGGTGTTCATTGGTAGGACTGATGTTGAAGGTGAAACTCCAATACTTTGGCCTCCTGATGTGAAGACCTGACGCTTTTGAAAAGACCGTTATGCTGGGAACGATAGAGGGCAGGAGAAGGGGATGACAGAGGATTAGATGGTTGGATGGCATCACCAACTCGATGGACATGGGTTTGGGTGGACTCAAAGACTTGGTGATGGACAGGGAGGCCTGGCATGCTGTGGTTCATGGGGTCACAAAGAGTTGGACACGACTGAGCGACTGAACTGAACTGAATTGATACAGCATGTTTCAAGAGTATTTTAACCAGCAATTCCTTAAAAAGCATCAACCAGCAATCATGCAAACTAAAGGCTTCATCTTTGAAATGAATCATTCAACAGATGAATAGAATAGCAGATGGGAAACACAAAAGAGCAAATTAATGAGCTGGAGGTAAAACCCAAATATCTTTTCCAGAATAGAGAACACACACACAATAAGAAGATGTAAGGCAGGAAGAGAAAGACAGAACCTCAAGCAATCCATGAAGATCCAAATTTTATCCAACAGAATTTTTGGAAGATACTGTTAGAAAAGTCCTTATAAAAAAAATGGAAAAGAAGCAATGTTCTAAGCAATATAAATATATACCATGAGAAGCTTCAATTTACGAGAAACTGAGCAAATTCTAAAGGAGATTAGTCTTGGGTGTTCTTTGGAAGGAATGATTCTAAAGCTGAAACTCCAGTACTTTGGCAACTTCATGCAAAGAGTTGACTCATTGGAAAAGACTCTGATGCTGGGAGGGATTGGGGGCAGGAGGGGAAGGGGACGACAGAGGATGAGATGGCCGGATGGCATCACCGACTTGATGGATGTGAATTTGAGTGAACTCCAGGAGTTTGTGGTGGACAGGGAGGCCTGGTGTGCTGCAATTCATGGAGTCACAAAGAGTTGGACACAACTGAGCGACTGAACTGAACTGAGCAAATTCTGCACCAAATAAAGACATGTCAAAGTGAAAGTCGCTGCGTAGTATCCAACTCTTTGTGACCACATGGACTATACAGTCCATGGAATTCTCCAGGCCAGAATACTGGAGTGGGTAGCTTTTCCCTTCTCCATTGGATCTTCCCAACCCAGGGACTGAACTCTGGTCTCCCACATTGCAGGTAGATTTTTTACCAGCTGAGCCACAAGGGAAGCCCTGACATAAGTATTTACCAAACATCCATAAATCATTACAAAATATGATCATATACTAAGAAGACAGACAGTTATTTTATAAGATTATTAGAATCTCTAAATGTAAACAAAGTGCTGGACACAACTTAGCGACTGAACTGAACTGAACTGAAATGTAAATAAGGCAAACCTTGCCCAAGAATAAAATTAAAGGTCAATTTCACTTAAGAACATAAGAAGTAGAGTCCTAAATAAAAAATAGCACATCAAATCTGGTGGTGTATTAAAAAAAAATGGCCAGGTAGAATTTACTATTTTTAAAAAAACTGTATATGTAATTTATTATGTTAACACATTAAAAGTTGAAGAAATATGATTATGTCATATGGCATAAGTAAAACTTTCAGTAGATTTCAACATACATTTAAACTTTAATTTTTATTTTTTTCACCTCTAAGAGATTTATTAAAGAAAGGCTCCCTAGAGACATCAAGTGAATGGGAGAAGAACAGGGAAAGCAAAGACACCCAGAAAGGATGTGATTTCATGTGAGGTCCCAGCCTAATTCCAAGGGGAGCTCTGGAGTATATTCCTTAGACCATGTCATTCACTGAAGCCAGGGAAAAGGGGTTTTCAACTCCTGAACCACTTACTGGCCTTAGGCTGAGGGGAATGTCAGGACAGGTTGGGAGGTAGGTTAACCACGGGGAACGCAAAACTCCTAAGTAATGCTGGCTCTCATATGGATTGAACTGGCTCCAAGGTCAGAGGCACCTGCCTTTGATTGCAGAGCACTGGAGACTGGGCATTCAAAACTGGAAAAGTATGCAATGGACCTCTCAATAGCATTGGAAAGAAGGATGAGCAATGAAGAATTGATGATTTAGAACTGTGGTGTTGAAGATTCTTGAGAGTCCCTTGAACTTCAAGGAGATCAAACCAGTCCATCCTAAAGGAAATCATTTATGAATATTCATTGGAAGGACTGATGCTGAAACTCCACTATTTTGGCCACCTGATACAAAGAGCCATCTCATTAGAAAAGACCCTGATGCTGGGAAAGACTGAGGGCAGGAGGAGAAGGGGATGACAGAGGATGAGACAGTTGGATGGCATCACTGACTCGTTGGATATGAATTTGAGCAAGCTCTGGGAGATGGTGAAGGACAGGGAAGCCTGGCATGCTGCTGTCTATGGGGCTGCAAAGAGTCAGACGCGACTGAGTGAACAATAGCAGTGCCTAACCTCCCACAACTGCTTTTCTCACCACCAGGTACCAATTAAGAGGGCTTTCGTGAGGTTCTGCTGAGAGAGAAAATGACTAATACCTTCTGAAAGTCTTAAGATTAACTTTTCATTATCCAGAGACATTTCTCCTTCTTCCAGTGATTGGAAATAATGTCCCTGGAAAGCCTTTGAAGGTCTGAGCAGCCATCCTGGTTAAAGATGACTTGGGGGCATTTGAAAGTCGTGGAAAACTGATTTCTGACTCTTTCAGCTCTTCAGTTCTGTGATTTTCTGAGACAGGAACTCACAGACTGAAGTAGAGAGTAGAGTGGACCGAGGGTAGATCCAGAAACTAGATACAAGTGGTCAAACATTCTATAGTCTACACAGGGATTTAAGAAGTCTACCATTCTTTTCTTGGTCTCTGGCTGTCCTTTCACAGAAGGGTCAAGCCAGAGGTTCTCAGTGGTCCAGGAATCAGTTTTGTTCAGTATCTAGTTCAATGCTATCTTCATTTATTCCTTATTTGATGTTATTTCTTTCTTTATTTGGAGCCTAGTTACTGACCTATATCACTTTCTGCTCTCTGAAGAATTTCTTTTAACATCTCTTACATGGCAGATAGCCTGGCAAAAAAATTTCCTCAATTTCTATTTGTTTGAGAAAGTCTTTATTTCCATTTCACTATTAAAGGATGATTTCACAGGCTACAGAATTCTGGATTGGTGGTTTTTCTCTCAATCCTTTAAATATTTCACTTCACTCTCTTCTTGTTTGCATGGTTTCTGAGAAAGTGGATGTAATTCTTATCTTTTCTTCCCTGTACATAAGATGTTTTTCCCCTCTGGTTCAAGAATTTTTTTTTCTTTGATTTTCTAATGTTTGAATATAACATGCTTAGATGTAGCAGTTTTTTCAATTTTTGTTTTTATCATAAAAATCCTGCTTGGTATTCTCTGCACTTTCTGTAACTGTGGTTTGGTGTCTGGCATTAATTTGGAGGAAATCCTCAGTCATTATCACTTCAAATATTGCTTCTGTTCCTTTTTCTCTTCTCCTCTAATATTCCCATTATGCATACATTAGACCTTTTGTAGATGACTCACAGTTTCAGGTTATTCTGTCCTGTTTCCTTCAGTCTTTTTTTCTCTTTGCTTTTCAGTTTGGAAGTTTCCATTAAGATATCCTCAAGCTCAGAGATTCTTCCCTCAGGTGTGTGTAGTCTAATGGCCCCATCAAAGCAATTTTTCATTTCTGTTACAGTGGTTTGATCACTAGCATTTCTCTTTGCTTCTTTCATAAGACTTCCATCCCTCTGTTACATTATCTGTCTGTTCTCATGTGTTGTCTAGCTGTCACATTCAGTTCAGTTCCGTTCACTCACTCATTTATGTCCAACTCTTTGCAACCCCATGAACTGTAGCACGCCAGGCCTCCCTGTCCATCACCAGCTCCCAGAGTCCACCCAAACCCATGTCCATCGAGTTGGTGATTCCATCCAACCATCTCATCTTCTGTCATCCCCTTCTCCTCCTGCCCTCTATCTTTCCCAGCACCACGGTCTTTTCAGATGAGTCAGCTCTTCGCATCAGGTGGCCAAAGTATTGGAGTTTCACCTTCAACGTCAATCCTTCCAATGACTACTCAGGACTGATCTCCTTTAGGATGGACTGGTTGGATCTCCTTGCAGTCCAAGGGACTCTCAAGAGTCTTCTCCAACACCAGAGTTCAAAAGCATCAATTCTTCGGTGCTCAGCTTTCTTTATGGTCCAACTCTCACATCCATACATGACCACTGGAAAAACCATAGCGTTGACTAGACAGACCTTAGTTGGCAAAGTAATGTCTTTGCTTTTTAATATGCTGTCTAGGTTGGTCATAACTTTCCTTCCAAGGCATAAACCTCTTAATTTCACAGCTGCAATCATCATCTACAGTGATTTTGGAGCCCCCCAAAATAAAGTCAGCCACTGTTCCCACTGTTTCCCCATCTATTTGCCGTGAAGTGATGAAACCAGATGCCATGATCTTAGTTTTCTGAATGTTGGGCTTTAAGCCAACTTTTTCACTCTCCTCTTTCACTTTCATCAAGAGGCTCTTTAGTTCCTCTTCACTTTCTGTCATAAGAGTGGTGTCATCTGCATATCTGAGGTTATTGATATTTCTCCTGGCAAGCTTGATTCCAGCTTGTGCTATGCCATTAGATTCGTTAATAAACTAGTCATAGTTGTTTTAAATTTCTGGCCTGATAATGGCAGTATTCCTGCCATATCTGACTCTGGTACTGATGCTTATTTGGTCTCTTTAAACTATGTTTTTGCCTTTTAGTATGCCTTCCAATTTTTTGCTTGATAGCCAGACATGGTATACAGAGGTAAAGGAAGAAGTGTAAGTATACCTTTAGTGACACGTGGTGAGGTGTGGGGAGAGGAGGTATTCTGTGGTCTTGTGGTTAGGTCTCAGTCTTTTGAGGAGCCTGTGCCCCTGCAGTGTGAACCTTACCAGTGCTTCTAAGTTCTTGCCCGCTCCTAACTGTGATGGGATGGCTACACAGGGCTAGAGTTGAGTATTTTCCTTCCCCCAGGTACGTTGCACTCTGATGAAATTCCACTCGGTTAGACTCTGATAAAATAGTTCATCCTGGGGGCAGCCTTTGTTAAGAAGAATAGAAGGCAATGGCATGAATGTTTCACAAACGTTCTTTTCCCCCTCTCTGCTAGAAGCACAGGGGGATTTTTTCTCTGATATTCACTGTGAAGACCTGGTGGTGCTCCTAGTAATAAAATTCACAAAAGTGTGGAACTGGCCCCATGACTGAATTTCCCTGGAACTTTTAACTTAAGCGTCTACCAAGTCTTCAATGCTTACAGTTCAGATTTTCCTACCATGGCACTCGTTCTCTTCATGGGTTTCTGTTCCAGTAAGTTGAAATTTTCTGTATCCACCAGTCTGTCTATTCAATTTGGGGGGCAGCAATATGCCTGGTGACTACATTTCTCTGATGGATCTAAATAGAGTGTGTAGTTTCTCAGTTTGTTCATACTTTTACTTTTTAAGATGAAGTGACTTCTAAGCTTCTTAAATGTATAGGAAGGTATCTATCAAAAACCTAAACCATATTTAATGACATAATTTTAGAACCATCTTAAATAAAGTCATTTCTTCATTTTTAATTCATATTCAGTGCATCTTGGAGGGCTTAGATATACCCCCCTCCAAAAGGAATAAAATATAAATACTAGTAAGGGAGGGAAAATACTCTTTTTATTTGCCTAAAGTATTATTTTCTACTAGCAAATCCAGAGCAATAAACGAATAAGTTCTTAGAAGCACAATGAAAATTCAGTATGGCATAAAATGTAAGATCAATTTTTAAAATATTTCTATATAACACTAAAAACAAAGTAGAAAACACTATTTTTAAAAGGCCTTTTTCACATATGTACCAAAATCATAAAGCATTTAGACATAAAATTGATTTTTAAGATGTGTAAGACCCTTATGGAGAAATTATAAAATGTCACTAAAAGACATAAAAGAAGATTTGAATAAATTAAAAGTATTCAAGATTTTATTACAAGTCCTAAACAAGGAAAGAGATAGAGAAAACAGAGTATAAATGGTTGAAAGAAAGATTTAAAATTGAACTTTCTGCAATCAATAATATTGCTCACTCAGAAAATTAGAGTGACTCCAAGAAGAAACCGGCAAAATATTTTCATGGATTTTCAGCAAGGGATTGTACATATATGATCTACGTGCAATAAATTAATATCTTTCCTCTATTCCCTCAGTAACCAATGAAAAAATACATTGGAAAAAAGTAAGTTCCTATTTGTAGTGGTTGAATAGTATCTCCCTTAAAATTCATATCCACTTAAAACCTTAGAATATGACTGTATGGAAACAGTCTTTGCAGATCTAATTAGTCAAGGATCTTGAGATAAATTGGATGTATCTTCCCTTTCTCTTCACTTCTCCTTTCCTCAGCTATATGTAAAGCCTCCTCAGACAGCCACTTTGTTTTCTTACATTTCTTTTTCTTTGGAAGGGTTCTGGTCACTGACTCCTATATAATGACATGAACCTCTGTCCATAGTTCTTCAGGCACTCTGTCTACCTAATTCCTTGAATCTATTTTTCACCTCCACTGTATAATAATAATGGGTCTGATTTGGATCATAACTGAATGACCTAGTGGTTTTCTCTACTACCTTCAATTTAAGCCTGAATTTTACAATAAGGAACTCATGATCTGAACCACAGTCAGCTGCAGGTCTTGTTTTTTTCTGACTGTATATAGATTTCTTCCATCTGTGGTTTCAATGAATATAATCAATATGACTTCAGTATTGACCATTTGGTGATGGCCATGTGTAGAGCTGTCTCTTGTGTCATTGGAAAATGGTATTTGCTATGACTAGGGTGTTCTCTAGACAAAACTCTGTTAGCCTTTGCCCTGCCTCATTTTATACTCCACAAGGCCAAACTTGCCTGTTACTCCAGCTATCTCTTAACTTCCTACTTTTGTATTTAAGTCCTCTATGATGAAAAGAATATCTTTTTCTCTCTCTCTCTTTTTTTTTTTTTTTGGTATTAGTTCTAGAAGGTCTTGTAGGTCTTCATAAAACTGTTCAACTTCAGCTTCTTTGGCATCAGTGCTTGGGGCATAAACTTCGATTACTGTGATGCTGAATAGCTTGCCTTGGAAATGAAATCATTCTGTCATTTTTTGAGACTGCACCTAAATACTGCATTTCAGACTCTTTTGTTGATTATGAGGGCTATACCATTTCTTCTAAGGGATTCTTGCCCACAGTAATAAATATAATAGTCATCTGAATTAAATTTGCAAATTCTCGTCCATTTTAGTTCACCGATTCCTAAAATGTTGATGTTCACTCTTGCCATCTCCAGCTTGACCATGACCAATTTACCTTGATTCATGGACCTAACATTTCAGATTCCTATGCAACGATGTCCTTTATAGCACTGGACTTTACTTTCATGACCAGACACATCCACAACTGAGCATCATTTCTGCTTTGGCCCAGTCACTTCATTCTTTCTGGAGCTCCTAGTTATTGCCCTCTGCTCTTCTCCAGTAGCATATTGGACACTTTCTGACTTCTGGGGGCTCATTCTCCAATGCAAAACCATCCCAAAGAAAAAGAAATGCAACCAGGCCGAATAGTTGCCTGAGAAGGCTTTACACATAGCTGAAGAAAGAAGAGAAGCAAAAAGCAAGGGAAAAAGGGAAAGATGTATCCAACTGAATGCAGAGTTTCAAAGAATAATAAGGAGAGATAAGAAGGTCTTCTTAAATGAACAGCCCATAGAAGTAGAGGAAAACAACAGAATGATAGAGACTAGAGATCTCTTCAAGAAAACTGGCTATATCAAGGGAATATTTCACGCAAGGATGGGCATGATAAAGGACAGAAACAAGTAAGGATCTAACAGAAGCAAAAGATATTAAAAAGAGGTGGTGAAAATACACAGAAGAACTATACAAAAAGGCTCTTAATGACTCAGATAATCATGATGGTATGGTCATTCATCTACAGCCTGACATCTTGGAGTCTAAAGTCAAGTGGGCCTTAGGAAGCATTACTAAACAAGGCTAGTCAAGGTGATGGAATTCCAGTTGAGCTATTTCAAATCTTAAAAGATGATGTTGTTAAAGTGCTGCACTCAATACGTCAGCAAATTTGGAAAACTCAGCAGTGGCTGCAGGACTGGAAAAAGTCAGTTTTCATTCCAGTCCCAAAGAAGGGCAATGCCAAAGAATGCTCAAACTACCATACAGTTGTGCTCATTTTGCATACTAGTAGGTTATGCTCAAAACCCTTCAAGCTAGGTTTCAGCAGTATGTGAGCCAAGAACTGCCAGATGTACAAGCTGGGTTTAGAAAAGGCAGAGAAACCAGAGACTTCTAAACTAGAACCAGTTTAGAACTATATTTCTAAACTAAACCAGAGAAACTGCCAACATTCATTGGATCATAGAGAAAGCAAGGGAATTACAGAAAAACATCTATTTCTGCTTTGTGGGCTATGCTACAGGCTTTGAACATGTGGATAACAGCAAACTGTGGAAAATTCTGAAAGAGGTGGGAATACCAGACCACCTTACCTGCCTCCTATGTGCAAGTCAAGAAGCAACAGTTAGAACCTCATGTGGAAAAACTGGCTGGTTCAAAATTGGAAAAGGAGTACATCACGGCTGTATATTGTCACCCTGTTTATTTAATGTACATGCAGATTACATCATTCAAAATGCTGGGCTGGATGAATCACAAGCCAGAATCAATATTGCCAGGAGAAATATCAACAACCTTAGATAGGCAGATGATACAACTCTAATGGCAGAAAGCAAAGAGGAACTAAAGAGCCTATCGATGAAGGTAAAAGAGGAGAGTGAAAAAGCTGGCTTAAAACTCAACATTAAAAGAACGAAGATCATGGCATCTGTGACGGTCCCATCACTTCATAGAAAACAGATGGGGGAAAAGTGGAAGTAGTGACATTTTATTTTCTTGGGCTCCAAAATCACTGTGGATGGTGACTACAGCCATGAAATTAAAAGACACTTGCTCCTTGGAAGGAAAGCTATGACAAACCTAGACAATGTATTAAAAAGCAAAGACATCATTTTGCCAACAAAGGTCTGTATAGTCAAAGCTATGGTTTTTCCAGTAGTCATGTATGGATGTGAGAGTTGGACCATAAAGAAGGCTGAGTGCCGAAGAACTGATACCTTCAAACCATGGTGTTGGAGAAGACTCTTGAGAGTCCCTTGGACGGCAAGGAGATAAAACCAGTCAATCTTAAAGGAAATCAATCCTGAATTTTCGCTGGAAGGACAGATCATGAAGCTTCAATACTTTGACCACCTGATGCAAAGAGCTGACTCATTGGAAAAGACCCTGATGGTGGGAAAGATTGAAGGCAAAAGGAGTAGAGGGTGTTAGAGGATGTTAGACAGCATCACAGACTCAACGGACATGAATCTGAGCAAACTCTGGGAGATACTGAAAGGCAGGGGAGCCTGGCCATGCTTCAGTCCATGGATTCACAAGGAGTTGGAAACAACTTAGCAAGTGAACCTAAACAACAGTTTGAGACAAAAACATCTTGGATTTAGAATGAGTTTGGGAGTTTCTAATGGACATGCACACACTGCTATATTTAAAATGGATAACCAATAAGGACCTACTGTATAGCACATGGAACTTGCTCAATGTTATGTGGCAGTCTGGATGGGAGGGGAGTTTGGAGTATAACGGATACATGTATGTGTATGGCTGAGTGAATCTCTTTGCTTTCCACCTGAAACTATCACAACATTGTTAATGGACTATACCTTAATACAAAATAAAAAGTTTCTAAAAATAAATTAAGTAAATAAAATCATTGCCAAGTTAAAAACAACAACAACAAAAAGAATGAGTCCTAAATTCAATGACTTGTATCTTCATAAGAAAAATGAGAGGAAGATTTTTGAGACAAAAAGAAGTCACATGAAGATGCAGGGAGAGATGCAAGTTATGATGCCACAACGCAAGGACAGCCAGGGGACAGCAGAAACTGGAAGAGGCAAGAAAGAATCTTCTTTTAGACCTTTAGAAGGTGTGTGGCCCTGCCTACACCTTGATTTGAACTTTTATTCTCCAGAACAATAAGAGAATAAATTACTGTTGCTTAAGCCACTGAGTTTATGAGTATTTTTTATGGCAGTCCTAGGAAAACAATACAACATTTATGATACCACAGGAACTATAAATTATCTAGGAATAAAGCCAAGTATTAATGGGTACACTCTTAATGGGGGAAAAATCATATATTTTTAAGAAAGGTTAAAAGAATTTAAGAATTCTGATAAATTTAAGAATTTTAAGAAATTAAATTATTTAATTTAAGAAATTTAAGTAGTTTCAGAATCTGTCTTCCCTGGTGGCTCCGTGGTAAAGAATCTGCCTGCAAGGCAGGAAACATAGGTTCGATTCCTGGGTCGGGAAGATCCCATGGAGAAGGGAATGGCAACCCACTCCAGTATTCTTGCCTAGAAATCCCATGGAAGAGTAGCCTGGCGGGCCATAGTCCATGGGGTCCCAAAGAGTTGGACATGACTTAGAGACTAAATACAGACTACAATACAATATTCAATTGTATTATAAATCTATAGTGAGTTAAATAGCATTGTTGGCATAACATGAAAATCAGATCAAGTTTTAAAAAACAAAAATTCCAAAAACAGACTCATTTCATAAACATAAGAAACCAAGTTGCAGGAGAATTACAATGAGAGATGAATTTCCAAAAAGATACTTGGCCTCAAAAAGATTCAAAAGAATACAAATAAAAAGGAAAAAAAAAACCCTTTTTTTATAATAGGCAAAAAATAAAATGTTGTATAATATCAATTGATTGGTAAGGATTAGAAGGAAAGGTATTTTCATACTGCTGTTGTGTTACAAAGTATAGCCACTATGGAGCATAATTAGGAAGTGTAGTAATCAATCAAAATTGAATATACGCATACTCTAAGACTCAGCATAATTATTTCTCGGCATGTAACTTATAGAAACACTTATACTTATGCACAAGAAATCAAATGTAAGATATTTATTGCATAATTATTTGTGATAGCAAAATGAATATCAATGAATTAGAATCACTTAAATATACTAAGGTACACTCATGCAAAGAATATGATGCACCAAAGAATGAAGTACTCCTGTGAGAACTAGTAACATGGAAAATAAACATACGTGACATCAAGTTCAGAAATAAAATTTACACATCGATAAGAGTTTTATGGGACTTAATGATAAGCAATATTGATAGTATATCAGAAGAATTCCGGTAGGATTCATGCAAGCTCAAAGACCTTTAGAGTTAAATGGAACTATGCTTACTCCTTTTAACCTTAGAAATGCAAGTTTTAATCAAGTGATGTTGACACCTGTGCAGGATTTCACAGTCTAATCTGATTTAAATGATGAGTGACTATAAAGCTAATCTTGTGTCAGTCTGTCTGGCCTACAGCGCCAGCTGTAAATTTGGTTGAACGTTACTCTGGATGTTTCTGTGAAGGTCTTTTTGGTCCTCTCCACCTTTTTAAAGTTAATTTCTATTGGAGTATAATCGATCTACAATGTTGTGTGAGTTTCTGTTGCACAGCAAAGTGGATCAGTTATACATGCACATATATTCACTCTTTTTTAGATTCTATTCCCATAGGTCATCACAGAGCACTCAGTAGAGTTCCCTGTGCTATACGTAGGTCCTTATCAGTTAACCCCAACCTCCCAATGTATCCTTCCCCTTGGTAACCATAAGATTTTTCTACATCTGTGACTATTTGTGTTGTAAATAAGTTCATCTGTACCATTTCTTTAGATTCCACATATAAAGTGATATCATTTGATATTTTTCTTTCTCTGTCTGGCTTACTTTACTCAGTGTGACAATTTCTAGGTCCCTTCATGTCACTGCAAACAACATTATTTCTGTGAAGATGCTTTTGAAATGGAACTAACGTGGTGGACTTTGAGTAAGCAAGAATGGTCTCTATAATGTGGGTGGGCCTCATCCTATTAAGTTGAAGGCCTTACTGAAACAAAGACTGACAACCCCTGGGTAAGAAGGAATTGTGTCTGCAGTCTGCCTTTGCACTCAAACTGCACCTCTTTCCTGGGGCTCCAGCCTGCTCTCTGTAGACTTTTTACTTACCAAGCCTCCACAATCGCATGGGCCAATTCCCTAGAATAAATTTCTCTCCATATATCTATGCATATCCTACTGGCTCTGTTTCTCTGGAGAACCCTGACTAAACCAGTACTGATAGGACTCAAATCCAGGCACGTACGCTATGTCTGTGGCCAGCTTACTCTTGCAGTTTTGGAGTTATTAGCTTTGTAATGTCTCATACAAGTAAGGACTAGTGCATATCCTCATGGCTGCA
>SJYA01009410.1:0-15092 GCA_006410615.1 Neotragus moschatus
GCGCATGTGTGTGTGTGTGGGTGGTGTGTGTGTGTCTGCGCACGCGCGTGCGTGTGCGTGTGGTGTGTGTATGCATGCATGTGTGCGTATGTGCACGCACGGTGGTGTGTCTGTGGTATGTGGTGTGTGTGCATGTGTGTGTGTCTGCGTGCGTGTGTGGTGTGTGGGTGTGTCTGCGCACGTGTGTGCATGCATGTGTGCACATGTGTGCGTGCGTGCATGTGTGTGCATGTGCATGCACGTGTGGTGTGTGTGTAGTGTGTGCGTGTGGTATGTGTGTGCACACGTGTGTGCATGTGTGTGCGTGTGTGCACGCACGTGTGTGTGTGTGGTGTGTGCATGTGTGTGTGTGCGCGCGTGTGTGGGTGGTGTGTGCGTGTGTCTGCGCATGTGTGTGCATGCGTGTCTGTGCATGTGTGAGCACATGTGGCATGTGTGTGAGCTCACATGTGTATGTGTGGCATGTGTGTGTGTAAAAAAATAATTATTTCTGGCAGGCAGAATTCCAGCTCTGTTCATTCCCTATTTTGTCCATTCTGCTACTGGATGGATTTTGTACAATAAGTATTTAATACTTTCTATAATCAGAAAAAAGCTCAGAATTTTACATATTAGATGAAACAATGTATAACATTAAAATTTTGGGCATTATCACAAAAGCTATGCTTTTCCTGGCCCCTCCAGGAAATACTGAGTCCTTGATATTCATGGTAAGAATAAGAAAAAAAAAGATGATGATGACGATAAAAACTGCAATAGCATCATATAAGTGTGTCATCACAAGTCTTGCCTTAAGTGGGCAAAGGCCATAGCTGGCCGCCCTCTGGGAAGGGCAGTCTTCTGAGAGGCTGTCTTTCAGGTAGGGGGCATCAGGCTGTGTGCTATCTTGTAAAGACCTTCGAGCCTCTGGACTCAGCGCCGGGCACAGAAGCACGCCTGAATCTTGGCTCCCCTCGGCAGCTCACTCATTGCTGGCCTCTGATTGTCATGGACTGATGCGGGCTCTTGCCTGAGTATCATGAAATGTCTGCTGGAAGAAGGAACACACCTACACTGTTGGTGGGAGTGCAAACTAGTGCAGCCACTCTGGAGAACAGTCTGGGGGTTCCTTAAAAACTAAAAATAGAGCTGCCATATGATCCAGCAATCCCGCTCCTGGCAGACACCCGAGAAAGATGGAAACTCTAATGTGAAAAGATGCCAGCGGCCCTATGCTCACAGAAGCACTATTCATCGCACCCAAGACACGGAAGCCACCTAAGTGCCCATCGGCAGATGTGTGGATGCAGAAGAGGCTGTGCCGTGCCAGTCGCTTCCGTCGTGTCCGACTCTCTGTGACCGTACCGACTGTAGCCCGCCAGGCTCCTTGTCCGTGGGATTCTCCAGGCAAGAACGCTGGAGGGGGTTTGCCATGCCCTCCTCCGAAGGATCTTCCCAACTCAGGGACTGAACCCACATCTCTTGCGTCTCCTCCATTGGCAGGTGGATTCTTTATCACTAGCCCCGCTTGGGAAGCCCATTCATCCACCGGTGAATGGATAAAGAAAGCGTGGTACGTATATACAATAAAATATTACTCAGCCAAAAAACAATCATGCCATCTGGAGCAACAGGGATGTATCTAGCGATGGTCATACTAAATGAGATAATTCAGACAGAGAATGACAAATACCACGATATCACCTATATGTGAGGTCTGAAGCGAAAGTCTCTCAGTCGTGTCTGACTCTTGTGACACCATGGTCTGTATAGTCCATGGAATTCTTCAGGCCAGAACACTGGAGTGGGTAGCGTTTCCTTTTTCCAGGGGAATCTTCCCAGTGCAGGGATCAAACCCAGGTCTCCTGCATTACAGGCAGATTCTTTACCAGCTGAGCCACAAGGGAGGTCCAAGAACACTGGAGTGGGTAACCTATCCCTTCTCCAGTGTCTCTTCCTGACCCAGGAGCCAAACTGGGGTCTCCTGCATTGCAGGCGGACTCTTTACTCACTGAGCTATCGGGGGAGCCCTATGGGATAAACACAGCACGAATGAACTTATGCGTGAACCAGAAGTGGACTCACAGACAGAGAGAACAGACTGTGGCTGAGAAAGGGGCAGGGGGTGAGGGAGGGGTGGGCGGGGGGACTGGGATTAGCAATTCGAACTAGTATGTACAGGGCGGATATCAGCAAGGTCCTACGGTATCGCACAGGGAACTATATGCAGTATCCTCTGATAAACCATAGTGGGAAGAATATGAAAACGAATATACAAGCAGAATATATGTATGCATATATTTGTAAATCACTTTGGTGTGCAGCAGAAACTAGCATAGCACTGTGGATCAATTATATTTCACTAGAAAAAATTTAAAAAAATTAAAAAAGTAAAACATTTCCTGGTCCTGCTTTAATCTCATAAGGGCATTTGACTCCAACTCAATAACTGCTGTTAAACTGAAATGAATGAGAGCCATCTACTTCTCTAATAAATAATGATGTCATGGGGGAAGATCAAAGCTGGCTGCAACAGAGAACACACACTTG
The DNA here is from genome assembly GCA_006410615.1 of Neotragus moschatus. NCBI lineage: Eukaryota > Metazoa > Chordata > Mammalia > Artiodactyla > Bovidae > Neotragus > Neotragus moschatus. The sequence continues at coordinate 2,530 of SJYA01009410.1, forward strand.
CTGTTTTTCATTTAATTGGCTTTTTGCAGTTAACTGCATAAGATGGGAGGGAAAAAAGCCCACAGATTATTTTAACTATGATCCTGTGAAAGTCAGCAATATCATTCCTAAATTAAAGTGTAAATATCTAAGTGTATGCTGTTTGAGTAAGAAAATTACCGTAATATTTTAAACATGAATTTTTATTTTATAAGATGCCTTGGATTACATGTATTAAGGCTTCAGTCTTATAATGTTTTGTTAGACTCTGATATTTGTGAAGTTTATGGAAAAATCCCTCTGCTTGTGGAACATCTGGGGTCAGCTGGTCTTGGCAATCAGTCACGGAAAAGATGCTGAGTGTTCACCATCTGCAAAGCCTTTCACCTGGACACGCAGACGAACATAATTGTGATTGAAGAGATTCATTCAGGGAGAGTCTGTACAGTGTTCCTGACCTCTGTCAGTGCTGGTGATGAAACCAAGCCCACCTTACCCTGCAGAGTTCCATGTTCCAACAGAACCAGAGGTCGGGGGGCTTGTTTAGTTGGCCTGGAGCTGAACAAGGCATTCAAGATGCTGGAAGGAGAAGCGTGGCTCTGTGTATGAATTATATTCACTTCTGCTAGGAGCTGTCACCAAGAAGGGCTGTCCTGGCCTGTTCTCAGGCTGGCAGAGATGCTTGGGGATATTTTAGTGAATTCCTCTACTTTTGAATAAAACAAGAATGCCTGCACAGTGCAAATGGTTGAATAAACAGTTCTCCCTGATAAACCTTGAATCTGATGTATCCCCCCAAAGACTTAGGGGCTTGTTTCAGACACGATCAATACATTTACCAATGAAGAATTGTTTTCTCATAGACTGAGTGAATAGAATTACCATAAAAATGGAAGTGAGGGTTTTCAGAAAGCATCCTACATCTAAGTTTGGTAAATACATCTAGAACGATAAATGTCGCTTTTGATTTTTAAAAAATGCAACAACTTGGGTGTATCAACATAAAAACCAATTTGATTAAAGCATACTCACTCTAATTTTGACCTCAATTGGCCCATTAATGTGGCCTTCCAGGATGGCTGAATCTCAAGCTGTGGTTTCAAGCAAATCATCAGCCCATCAGCATCTCTCCCTTTTGGTCTACCCAGCATGTCCACACTGCCTTCCCGACAGCAAACCCTCTGCACCCTGGCTTTGCCCAGGGTCCTCTGCCTCTGCAGACCCCCCAGCAGATAACAGGGCACAGCACCCCTTTTCTGAGACACCTGCTCGCAGGGCTGATGGAGATGCTCAGGAGAGGGAAACACAGCACCTGGGCAGAGTGGAGGAGAGGAAACACCGACCCAGAGAGAAACAGCAGGGTGGGTGGCCGGTCCAGGGCGGATGGGGAATGGGAGGCAGTGATGGCTGGACAGTCAAGCAGGGACCAAGCAGAGCAGTGGGAGCCATGTGGAAGCAGGGATGGGGAGATGTTTAAACATTGCGAAAAGAAAAGGGGGGCAAAAGTCACAAGGTGCAGGAGAATAACAGGGGGCTGGGCTGAGCGGCAGGGAGATGGGAGCCCTCAGTCCCCGGTTAGATAAAAGCAGGGGGAGAAGGCCAGAGCTGACAGGGCCGGGAAGACTTTCAGGAAGAGAAGAAAAGCATGAAAAAGGCAGCCAACTACGATCTTCAGGGAAAGGAAGAAACCAAGGCATTCTGAAGAAAACAGGAGCCTCCTGCCTAGGAGGAGGAACGTGTGCGTGGGTTGCTGTGGGGGGAATGGGGCTGTGAGACGAGAAACACCCAGATACTCGCTCCGGAGGCAGCCGCGGAGCAGGTGCTGTGGCCCCCGGACAACGATAGGAAGATGGGAAACCGGAAATCCAAGTCAGGAAGATGGGAAACCGGAAATCCAGGTCACAAGAGGAGAGCAAGCGGCTAAAACCGATACGGTGTGAAAGAAAGACTCTGCTACAGGCTCAGCAGTGTCCCCCGACATTTCTATACGGAAGCCCGCATCTTCAGCACCTGAGAACGTGACTGCAGACAAGGTCTGTACAGAGGTAAGTAGCGTAAAGGGAGGTCACTGGAAGGGCCCTGGTCCCACCTGACCAGTGTCCTCGTATTAGGTGGGTACAAACGTAGCTATGGCTTTGCATTGCTGAACGGTGCTATTTGTAATTGGAATACATTCTTAAATAATCAGGGTTATGCCACAGAGGATGAGATGGCTATATGGCATCACTGACTCAATGGACATGAGTTTGGGTAGACTCCGGGAGTTGCTGATGGACAGGGAGGTCTGGCGTGCTGCAGTCCATGGGGTCGCAAAGAGCTGGACACAGCTGAGCGACTGAACTGAACTGAACTGAGCTGATGCCACTCGGGTATTCTTGGGCTTCCTTTGTGGCTCAGCTGGTAAAGAATCTGCCTTGAACGCAGGAGACCTGGGTTCATATCCCTGGGTTGGGAAGATTCCGCTGGAGAAGGGAATGGCTACCCACTCCAGGATTCTGGCCTAGAGAATTCCAAGGACTGTATAGTCCATGGGGTCACAAAAAGTTGGATGCGACTGAGCGACTCTCACTTCACGTGCTGTCTTACTAAGAGGAGGCGATCAGGACACAGACACACACAGGGACGGGCACGTGAGGACACTGAGGGGATGGCCGTCTACACACCAAGGCAAGAAGCCTCCAAGGAGACCAGCCCTGCGGACACCGTGCTCTGACTTCCAGCCTCCAGGACTGTGACAAATAAACGTCTGCTGCGTAGCAGCCCAGACTGGCTGCAGCAGCCTTCCCGTAACAATACAGCCCAGGGCAGGCTCGGGTAAGGGAAGTCACTGCTGAGAGGAAGGAGGGGAGAGGTCAGAATGAGTGGATCTGGCCTCATCGAAACTCCAGTTAGGCTAAGACCACAGAGAGACACGTTTACAGGGAAGCTCTTCCACATTAAACTTACTTGACAAAATAAAGAGCCAGCCCTCGGTGCAGACTGATCATCTGAGGACAGCGGGCAGGACCCTCGCTCACTCTTTCCTAGACTCTAAATGCCAGCCTGCATGAGTGTTCCCCTGGTGTGTTTTCTGACAAATCAAATGAGGACACTTCAAGGGCACGTGATTAAAAAGCTCATAAGAGGAATTCTCATTTACTAAGACACCAGGATCAGTACATTTGGTGTTTAAGGGAGAAACAAAAAATTCAGATCACCTGGGATGCTCACATTGCAGGGGGTGAAATTATCTCGATACTCAGTGTCAACCAGAAACACCATCTTGATGGAATGTCTGTTGCTAAAAATGTCCACTTTACTGACACTGTAATTACAGTGCACTCAGCACCTTTAATCTTTCTCTGATGATTCACGGTCTTGGGTACTGGAAGGTCACCAACTCAAATTTCATTCTGTAATAGCTGTGAGGTGTCTACTAGGCAGAGGGGCTGGGCTAGTCCCCGTGGCCCCACAAGCCCCCTGGGAGCCGCACCAAAGCACTCCCCCTGGGGGAAGGAACTCCTCCTCTAGGGAGATGCGCCCACTGGGGGGGGCGCCAGTCTGACTCAGGGTGGTCTGAGGCTCCTGTGCACACTTGGGGCAGGGTTGTGCAGCCCAGCGGGAAGGCCTGCAAAGGCAGCCTTCGCAGACCCCAGAGCCTCCGAGCCCCCGGGGAGGGCTGGCAGGAGTTTGTTCTGACTTCCACAGGATCAATCCTGTTCAGCTCCAACCAGGAAAAGAAGCCAGAACTGGACAAGAACCCTCACATAGGGGACAGTGAAACCAACTACCTCTGATAAAGGCCTTCCGAACCCTACAGACACACAAACAGTCTGCACGCTGAGCAGTCCTACAGGACCTGACTGGGGCGATTGCCCGCTGATGAGATGGCTCACCACCTTGACTTTGGAATTTCGTGAGATGCAGAATTTCGAGTCTCTCGAAGCTTTAGCTCCTATGCTTGTGCCTTGTGCTTGGTTGTGGCTGACTCTTTTCGACCCCATGGACTGTAGCCCGCCAGGTTCCTCTGTCCATGGGATTCTCCAGGCAAGAATACCGGAGTGGGTAGCCATTCCCTGCTCCATGGGATCTCCCCAAACCAGGGACTAAAGCTAGATCTCCTGCATGACAGTTGAATTCTTTACCGTCTGAGCCACCAGGGAAGCCCTTCAGTGTTCCCAGCACAGGATTTTAAACCATGCTATATTGGGGAGAGAATTTGGTTGCATGCCAAGGAAATACCAAATGTCATCACAGGTCAGCAAGCATCATTGAAATCTGGGTCTACAGGTGAATGTGTTTCCCCAACTCCGCTTAATCCCGAGATTTCACTGAAAATTTAGAATCTTCTGGAACAAAATTTCAGTATAAAATCATAATACAAATGCTAAGTAAGTCTAACTGGATTTGAGGAGATCTTTGGATCAAGGCCTGGCACCTGGTTCCCCTGGCCGGAGCATGGCTTGAGGCCAGTACAGTATCAGAATGGGTAACCTTGTAGTCTATACCACGTAAAGAGGGTTTTCCAGGTGGCGCTATGGTAAAATAAACCCACCTGCCAACGCAGGACAGGTAACAGACCCAGGTTCCATCCCTGGGTCGGGAAGATCCCCTGGAGGAGGAAATGCAACCCATTCCAGTATTCTTGCCTGGAGAATCCCACAGACAGAGGAGTTGGGCAGGCTACAGTCCATGGGGCTGAAAAGAGGCAGACAGGATGGAGGCAACTTAGCAGCAACAGGCAGCACAAAGAACTGGAGGGGTGCCCCACCCGAGGCCTAGCACAGAGGAGACCCCCTCCTCTTCACCAGCGACCTTCTCTCCTCTCCCAGTTGCTGCCAAACCCTTTCCCCAGACTGTCTGCTGCACATTCTTCTGCTTGTACAACAGCAAAAGTTCTATTAAGTCAAAATAATACTGGAATTACTGTATGTTAATAATACTGGAATTACTGTATGTTATGGGATCCAACCAATCCATTCTAAAGGAGATCAGCCCTGGGATTTCTTTGGAAGGAATGATGCTGAAACTGAAGCTCCAGTACTTTGGCCACCTCATGCGAAGAGTTGACTCATTGGAAAAGACTCTGATGCTGGGAGGGATTGGGGGCAGGAGAAGAAGGGGACGACCGAGGATGAGATGGCTGGATGGCATCACTTACTCGATGGGTGTGAGTCTGAGTGAACTCTGGGAGTTGGTGATGGACAGGGAGGCCTGGCGTGCTGCGATTCACGGGGTCGCAGAGTCAGACATGACTGAGTGACTGAACTGAACTGAACTGAAACTCAACACATGGTACCTGTTTAAGGTTTGCAAGGAATACATTTTAAAGAGTTCAAAGGATTCACTCAGCTAGCCTCAGAGTGAAACTGCCTAGATCATTCTGAAATATTTTCTAATACACTACCTCTCTGTAAATATTGTGACTTACTGACTTAAAAGCNAGACATGACTGAGTGACTGAACTGAACTGAACTGAAACTCAACACATGGTACCTGTTTAAGGTTTGCAAGGAATACATTTTAAAGAGTTCAAAGGATTCACTCAGCTAGCCTCAGAGTGAAACTGCCTAGATCATTCTGAAATATTTTCTAATACACTACCTCTCTGTAAATATTGTGACTTACTGACTTAAAAGCATCACTATGAACAAAGCTAGTGGTGGTGATGGAATTCCAGTTGAGCTATTTGAAATCCTGAAACATGATGCTGTGAAAGTGCTACACTCAATATGCCAGCAAATTTGGAAAACTCAGCAGTGNGGGAGGCCTGGCATGCTGTGATTCATGGGGTCGCAAAGAGTTGGACATGACTGAGCGACTGAACTGAAGATTCACTCATGACTATTATGGGCTTCCAAGGTGTCACTAGTGGTAAAGAACCAGCCTTCCAATGCAGGAGACAAGAGATGCAGGTTTGATCTCTCAATCAAAGGAATATGCCCTGGAGAGGGAAATGGCCACCCTCTCCAGTATTCTTGCCTGTAGAAACGCGTGGACAGAGGAGCCTGGTGGGCTACAGTCCAGGGGGTCGCAAAACGTCAGACATGACTGAAGTATCTTTGCTCTCAATGACATATTATGGGTAAATGGTGATGGCAGACATTGAGAATGCAGAGTAATTACAACTCAGGAGTGTAGTTAGAGAAGCAGGCAGGACAGCCACTAGTTACAGTGTATCATGACAGATGTTATAGATTTGTAGAGCAAGTGATGTCGAAGCACAGGAGAGGAGCTACTAACTAAACTATGAAATCAGAGAGAAAGTCCCATTGCATGTGTATGAGTGTGGTCGTAGGGAGTCAGAGAGAGTGATGTTTGACCTTAGTCCGGATATGTGGTATGTTTTTCTCCAAGTGGGCAAATGAAGTGGGATTGGTGAAGGACAGATATGATTTATAGCGATAGTGTCACTATGTGGTTAAGAACTTGTAGTAAGGAGTTTGGCAAATTTAATCTGAGTCCTTGTTTTACCACTTCATACATGTGTGACCTTGACAAGTTACTTAATCACTCTGAAGATGAATACAAATAAAAATAGTACATATTTCATAAGCTTCTTAAGCAGCTTATAAAGAGAGCTACTTATAAAATACTTAGCAGCATGGCTGGCTTATGATAAACATTCAACAAATGATAACTAATTACTGCTTTTTGTATAGGGTTAAAAGTCAATAAGGGTTATTTAGATATTCAATCAAATAATTAGAAGAATGGAGGTCCAAGTATGTTGATTTATGTTGAATATAACATCTATGATTAAAAATAGAATCAAATGTCTATATACCTTTAAAAAAGCAAAAATAACAATTCACTGGAGAAGAAACTAGCAACCCACTCTAGTATTCTTGCCTGGGAAATTCCATGGACAGAGGAGGCTGGTGGGCTATAGTCCGTGGGGTTGCAAAGAGTCGGACATGACTGAGGACACAACAGAATTTATATAGCAAAAGTAATCAATTCATTTGAAGATGAAATTCTTATAATGTTATAAAATTATATGAGAATGAAGCTCAAACATATTCATGACAGTTAATGTTAGTTAAAATTTCCTATAAAGACAGAGATAGTCACATGGTGTCAGAAAATAATATACAACATCCACAAATGAGAGTGCTATCAGTTCAGTTCAGTTCAGTTGCTCAGTCGTGTTTGACTCCTTGCGACCCCATGGACTGCAGGGGCTTCCCTGCCCATCACCAACTCCCAGAGCTTGCTCAAACTCATGTCCATTGAGTCCATGATGCCATCCATCTCATCTCATTGGGCTCTCTTGTGGCTCAGCTAGTAAAGAATCTGCCTGCAATGCGGGAGACCTGGGTTTGATCCCTGGGTTGGGAAGATTTCCTGAAGAAGGGAAAGGTTACCCACTCCAGTATTTTAGCCTGGGGAATTCCATGGACTGTATGGCCCATGGTGTCGCAAAGAGTCAGAGTTACTTTCAGAGGGCTATACCACATTAACAAAATACAGGATGAAGATCATAGGATCATCTCAATAAATGTAGAAAAGGCCTTTAACAAAATTCAACATCCATTTATGAGTAAAACTGTCAACAAAGTAGGCTATGAGGGACCATACCTCAACATGACAAAGGCCATTTATGAGAATCCCACAGGTAACATCATACTCAACAATTTCTTACCATAAGAAAAAAAATCATACCTTTGCATGGTGGTAGATGATGACTAGACTTACTGCATGATCATTTCACAGTGTATACAAATATTGGATCATGTTGTACACCTGCAACTAGTATAACATTATACGTCAATTTTACTTCAGTTTTAAAAAGAGAAAGTTATGCTTCTGGTGTTAACAAAGAAAAGGATACATAATTATACAATAAAATCTTGTCTAATAAAATCATCATTGGAAAAGGCAAAATGAATTTGTAGTATTAAAGAGAACTAATTTAACCAAAGAAAGTGTTTCTGGTAGGAGTTGTTTTACATAGTTACCAAAAGGGTAAGAATTTGGGCGATGTAGTTAATACTTGGCATAATGAAAGTCCTGTCTTTTTGATGAGTTGTTACCAGAGTGTACCATCCAAGCCCCATCATTTTGCTAGAGTATGCTAGCAATACGTTTTCTGAACAACAGAAATATGAGCATGAATTAAAGTAATGATATTCTATGCTTAAGAACCACTCAAAAAGGTAAATAAACTACTCTTTAAAAACTATCTAATTTTTACTTGGAAAACACATTAGAATATAAAAATGGTAATTTGTTTTTTTACTCCTGAATATTGCCAAAGGCAGGTTCCTAAAACCTTGGGAAGTCAAGATGACCACTTATCTTCTTATAAGTCTTTGTATTTCATTCTGTTTTTCTTAATTAAAAAATGGAAGAACACATTGAACTCATATATTTGACAGCTTTAAAAAATGTGTATTCTGTTTTTACCCTCATTCAGAAGTTTAGACTTTTTTCTACTAAAAAATATACAAGAATTTTACGTAGTAATCTTTGTTGTCAGGTAACGATAGAAAGAAATGTAATCATGTCATGTTCAATGAATGATTTTGTGACTATGTTTCATTTATCATCTTCACTGAAGCATTATATGAATATGCATAATCTTGCTTTCTTTATTGAGTTTTACAGTGTAATTTCACGAGTAGATGAAAAATGCTGTTTTTAGATGGTTGGCTGAATTCCCAGTTTTTCTTTTTTTTCTCTATTGTCTGAAATTCAAGAGCATTATAGATTGATTCATTTTTTTATATATGCTCTGCCTTTTTAAATTAATTTAGAATGTATCATTTCTAGTCTTTAATTAATGATAGAATCATGCAGTAATCTCAATTCTTTTGCTTCTAATTTTTCTGATAATCTCAGAAGTTCTTCATAAACTAATATATCCATAAAATCATAAAATTTAAAAACTATTAATAGCAAAGATAAATAACATTATTGAATTCCTTTGTGCCAAAAACAATAAATAGTTTACTTGAATTCACTATAATCCTATACAACAATGTTTCTTTTTATCCTATTAAAATCAGCAAACAAAGGCCACACAGATGACAGATACTAGGTTAGGATCCAAATTCTGAGTCAGGTAGTATGACTTTAGCACTCTGAGAATCTTAGCCTCTAATGTTTACCAAATAATGCAATGATAAGTATATACTGACTTTATCCCTAACTGCCTCAGTTCATCCAAAGACATTTAAAGTTATTGATCAAGTACATGAGATTTTTCAAGCATTGCTTCTGGGGATTCAAGTGCTAAGTGAAAATGACAAACAGGGTTCCTGCTGTTAGTTCACTGTTCTGGTTGGAAGAGACAAATAAACAACAGGTGGCCAAATAAATAAATAACATGATTTAAGAAAGTGCTAAGTGCACTAAAGGACATAAAATCCTGAGATAGAGGCTGACTGTTGGGTATTCTGTTTGATGGGATAATCAGAGGTTTCTGTAGATCTGAAGGTTGAGAAGAAGCCAGCCATATACAGATACAGGGAATGAGCATTCCAGGCAGGATAGACAATTAAGTTTAAAGGCCTGCATGTGGAAGCAAGATTGGTGTCTTAGAGGAATTTAAACATTTATGATATTATTCTGCTACTTTTCAGCTAAGAGAGGTAATGAGCATTGCTACAGGAGTTTAATCATCCATTAATATTATAATATTATAAAATCATGAAACAAACAATATAAATGAATACCAAAATAAGATAATTTCTTTGAGATTATTACAAATGTATAAATCCCTCAAATACTGAAAGTGATTTAGATTGGAATATCTCTTTACTGAAGATAGAAGGAGAACCTCTATTGAGAACACCTCTTAAATCTTATGAAATTTATAGAGTGGATCCTGAAAAGCACCAAGATTTAGAAATCTAAGTGGGGTGTTGGGGGGTGGGTGCTGGATGATGGGGGAATGGGGGAGATTTGATGGATTTTATCAGTACCCCTTGGGTTAACATTCATTCTCCATTGTGCTTGAGAGATAAGGAGAAATTTAAATACTTTAGACGGGAAAATGCTTAGATAAGTTTTATAAGCTTTTCTGTTGGCTAAGAAAGGTAATTGCATCTATTGCTTGGTTGAGGCGATTCCTTCAAGACAGACATCAAGGCACAGGATGATGTAACTTTAGCCCCATTAAACAAATCTCACATCTGAACACAGAAATGTGAAGCAAGACACTTAAGATCTGATTCCACCAACCGATTTGCCTTTATCGTGGTGCTATCAGAAAATAATGAACCTTTGTTTTATCTGTTCCGTCGTCTTTCCTAAAACTCTGTTCATGTATTTTTCTTCTCTCATTCCCGATTTCCCACTTATCAATTACAAATAAGATAATCCTAAATTTCTCTATCTTCATTTTTTACCATTGCTAATTTTAAAACCTCCAAAATTAACCCCAAACCCCCTAAATATCAACAGTAAGAGAATTGTAGATATCACATAACATTTTTGAAAGTAATTTAGAAAATCTTTGCTCTGTAATATTATATATATATATTTTATTAACCATTTTTATTAAACTAAAGTATTGTGTTAATTTTAGGTATACAGTGAAGTGATTCAGTTTATATATATGTGTGTATATATATTCTTTTTCAGATTATTTTCTATTATAGATTATTACAAGACATAGTTCCCCATGCTATAGAGTAGGTCCTTGTTGTTTATCTGTTTAATATAGAGTAGTATTTACATGTTAATTCTAAACTCCTAATTTATCCCCAACCCCTGTTATCTGCTTTGGTAACTATAAGTTTGTTTTCTATGTTTGGATATCTTTTTATCTTTTGTAAATAAGTTCATTTACATCATTTTTTAAGATTCCACATATAAATTGTATATGCTATTTGTCCTTCTTTGTCTAACTTCATCTAATATGATAATCTCTAGTTCCACTCATGCTGAAAATGGCATTATTTCATTCTTTTTCATGGCTGAGTAATATTCCATTATATATATATATGTATCTACATACCCCTGAAGGAGGGCATGGCAATCTACTCTTGCCTGGAGAATCCCATAGACAGAGGATCCTGGCAGGCTTTAGTCCATACGGTTGCACAGAGTTGGACATGACACATATATACATATATATACACACACACACCACATCTTCTTATCCATTCATCTGTCCATGGGCTTTCAGGTTGCTTTCATGTCTTGGCTTTTGTAAGCAGTGCCACTATTAATACTGGAGTGCATGTGTCTTTTTGAATTGGAGCTTTTGGCTTTTCCTGGAATGGGATTACAGGCTCATATGGTAGCTCTGTTGTTAGTCTTTTAAGAAACCTCCATTCTCTTATCCATAGTGGTTGCACAAATTTACATTCCCACTAACAGTGTAGGAGAGTTTCTTTTTCTCAACAGCCTTTCTAGCATTCATAATTTGTAGATTTTAAAAATAATGGCCATTCTGATCATGTGAGGTAGTTTTTTGTGCATTTCTCTAATAAATAGCAGTGTTGAGCATATGAAATTTTAAAATTACCATGAACTAGTAATTTAAAACTGTACTTAAAAATATAGCCTAGAAATATATAAAATAAATATTTTCATAACTTCAAGACAGAAATCTCAAAAAACATAGCACAAACTCTTTATCTTATTCAGTACTGACAGAAATATAAAATAGGAAAAGAAGCAACAGCATCACTGTGAAATGATCTTGTCACTTTCTGCTAAAGTTATTTTACCTTAAAGTCTATTTTCTTCAGTAGCAATATAGCTACATCAGCTTTCTTTTGCTAAATATTTACATGCTCTTTATTCACACATCTGTTTTGAGTGTATTCTCATATTTTATGTTTTTATCTTGTAAACAACTTACAGTTTGACTTTTAATCCAGTCTTGCACTATTTTTGTTCTAATTAGTGTAGTTATTTCATTTATTTAATATTATATTAATTGTATATTCCCCAATTTAATTTTTTTATTTGTTCCACCTGCTCTATTTTAATTTTTTCCCTGTTATGTTGCCTTTGAGATTGCTTTTTTTTTTGCTTATTTTTTTAAAAAATCTCTCACTGTTTCAATTCATTTAGTTCTTGTGTAGTATGATGCAGTAATATAATAAGAAATTTGTATTTGAATTTTAGTCTTTAGTATCTGGTTCGTGATACAGGACCTCCTAAAACGCTTGGAATTTTCTGAGTGATAGGAGTGTTTTTTGTTGTTCACAGTATGGACCTTTCAACCATATCTGAGTTTATGCTAATGGGATGACTCTCCCCAGCCTCTGTTGAGCATCAGGATGGTGACTATTTGTCACAGGAACCAACCAGGCCTGATCCCTGAGTACTGGAAGGGCTGGAGTTAATCATCAACAGTAAGTGACTTAATTAGCCATCCCTACATTATTGAGATCTCCATAAAAGTCCTGAACATGGGATTTGGAGAGTTAATAGGTTGGTGAACACCCAGAGGGGCACACCTGAAGAAGCCAAGAGGATCCCATGCCCACACTTTGCGTTATGCATCTCTGTTCCATTTGGCTGTTCCCAAGTTGTATCAACTTATTTAACTTATATGCGGAGTACATCATGAAAAACGCTGGGCTGGAAGAAGCACAAGCTGGAATCAAGATTGCCGGGAGAAATACCAATAACCTCAGATA
>SJYA01009411.1:0-14985 GCA_006410615.1 Neotragus moschatus
CACCTGTGATACATGGCTGGGATCACAATAGAAAGAGGCTTGACACCTCTGAGGTAGCATAGAGAAGAGCTGTCCTTAGGAAGAACAAAAGATCTGAGTGAGTCCCCATGTCCTGGGCAGGAGGAATTCTTTACGAGAGGTCTCAGTTGCGCTTCTTTCTTCCTGAGAGAGACTGCTGACTGAGGTGGTCACAAGCATATTAGTGTCTTAAACCCTGGAGATTCAATTTCCAAAGTTCCTCATTAATCGGCCAATTCATTGTCACTGTGATCCCAGGACAGTGCAAAATCTTAAGGTGAAGACTATATGAGAGAAATTCAAGATGGCCGATTTTCTGACTCTATGAGGCCAAGTGAACACCATTCATTTTTCTGTGTCTGTGCGGCCTCATGCCCATCTCTTAATGTCATGGCAAAACACTAGTGTGCAGATTTAATCTCAGTATATTTATTTAGATTTTACCCAATAATTGGAGATGGTATTCCACATTAATAGTAATTAAAATATTTTTCATCTTTAAGGAGATCCATGTTTTGTTTTCACGTGCCTATCATTTCTTCCCTCTATTTTTCACTGCTACTGTATGAATTTTGTTAACCTACAACTGTCCTGATATAGCAAAACCAACAGGAGACAATATGGCATTGTAAAGTCACTCCTTACCACCTTAGTGTCTTTTGCTTCAAACACATAAAATAATATAAAAGTATAAAAGACATAGAGATATAAAAAGTTAAAAGCCAAGGGCTCAGTGGAGGTTTGTTATTGAGAAATTAGAGTGAACATGAAGTCTTGGACACTGCCTGGGACCTTAACTTAGACTTAAAACAGTAGAAAGTTTCAAAAGAAGCCTCAAAGGCAAAACCAAATCAAGCTACCTGATGGTATGGTGGCTGGATTTTTTATACACTCAAAATCAGTGGGCAGCAGGAATTAGTTACTAGAGTGAACTCAAGGCTAGTTTTTGGTAAGGGCAGCTGTGAAGCTGTTGCTTGATAAAACACAAGAAACGGAGGAAGGGAAAAAACACAGCATTTAAAATGAATCCACAATTCAAACTTCAAAATAGCCTGGAAGAACTAGATGCCAAAAAGCTCAACATATTAAACCAAGAATCAGATCATCAATCTACTCTAGGGTAAGGTTTTAAAATTTTTATTTATTTTTTTAATCGATGAAAAATTGCTTTACAGTTTTGTGTTGCTTTCTGCCATACAACAATGTGAATCAGTCATAATTATATATATCCCTTCCCTCTGACCCTCCCTCTCCTCCCCTCGTCCCACCCTTCTAGGTCATCACAGAGCGCCAGGCTGGGCTCCCTGTGTTGTTTAGCAACTTCCTCCTAACTATTTTGCTCATGATAATGTATATATGTCAATGCTACTTGCTAAATTCATCCCACCCTCACCTTCCCCCAGTGTGTCTACAAGCTTGTTCTCTACTAGGTTCATTAGTACCATTTTTCTAGATTCCATAAATATGTGTTCATATACAGTATTTGTTTTTCTTTATCTGATTACTTCACTCTATTTGACAGGCTCTAGGTTCATCCACTTTTCTACAACTGACTCAAATTCATTCTGTTTTATGGCTGAGTAATATTCCACTGTATAAATATACCATAACTTCTTTATCCAGTCATCAGTTGATGGACATCTAGGTTGGTTCCCTGTCCTGGCTATTGTAAATATTGCTACAGTGAGCACTGGGGTACATGTACCTTTTAGAATTGTGGTTTTCTCAAGGTATATGCCCGGTAGTGAGATTGCTGAGTCATATGGTCAATTCACTCCTAGTTTTTAAAGGACTCTCCATACTGTTTTCCATAAGGGCTATATAGGATAAGAATTTTTAAATACATATTTGCTTTTTACAGGGGACTTCTTTCACTCAGCATACCTTTGAGAATTATACAAGTTGTTGAGAGTATCAATACCTAACTCTTTTTATTGCTGCTTTCTATTATAATACAGCACATTATTTATGCATTATCCAGAGAAGTACACATGATTTTTTTTGTTTAGGCCAGTTATGAAAAGAGCCATTGTATTTATGAACAGTGTGGTGATATATGCTTTCATTTATGTGGTATTATGAGAAATACAAAGCTGTAAGGATGCAGAACAGATCAGTGGCTCATAGTGATTCAGAAAGACAAAGCAATATGTGATTACAGTGCAACACAAGGTAGTTTATCAATGAATGATGTAACTGCCTTGTATTCTGAGTGTAGCGGTGGTTCTAAGAATTGATACATGAGTTGAAATATAAACAGCCAGAGACTTCCCTGGTGGTCCAGTAGCTAAGACTCCATACTCCCAATGCAGGGGGCCCAGGCTCGATCCCCGGTCAGGGAACTAGATCCCACATGCCCCGAGTAAGACCTGGCCCAGCCAAATAAATGAATAATTTTTAAAAATAAAAATAAAAAAATAGGCATTCCCCTGGTGGTCCAGTGGTTAGGTAGTTAGGAATCTACCTTGTAATGCAGGGGACAAAAGCTTGATCCCTGGTTGGGAAACTACAGTTCCAAATGCCTCAGAGCTCATAAGTCCATGTACCACAACTGGAAACTCTGTGTACCACAACAAAAGATCCCACATGGTGCAACTAACATCCGACACAGCCAAATAAATAAATAAATATTTTTAAAAAATCTCTTCAACTAACAGTGAAAAGCTTTCCAAAAAGAAAAATTTCTAAATAAAAATTAATTAATTAAAAACAAAATAAAGAACAGTACACAAAAGTGCATTAAATTGTATGGTATTTTAAAAATAAAATTTGGAAAGATTAAAACATAAGTACAGGTAGTGGAACAGTGGTAAAGAAAGCAGGAGATGCAAGAGACACAGGTTGGATTGTTGGATCAGGAAGATCCCCTGGAGTAGGAAACTCTGAAACTCTGTATTCAGTTGGATATAGCCAACTGAATATATATACCCACTCCAGCCTTCTTGCCTGGAAAGTCCCTTGGGTAGAGGAGCCTGGCGGGTTACAGTCCTTGGGGTCACAAACAGTCAGACATGACTGAGCACACACACACACACACATGCATGCATGTGCAGACACACACAAACATACACACACACACAGAGATAGCACTCTTAAAGACAGAAAGGAACCTGTGCATTAGAAATTAAAATGAAATATATATATAAGTATCTTTATT
The DNA here is from genome assembly GCA_006410615.1 of Neotragus moschatus. Taxonomy (NCBI): domain Eukaryota; kingdom Metazoa; phylum Chordata; class Mammalia; order Artiodactyla; family Bovidae; genus Neotragus; species Neotragus moschatus. Next base: position 3,176 of record SJYA01009411.1, read on the forward strand.
CCTAAGAGAACTATATATAATAGCCAAGAGGTGGGAGCTTCCCAAGTGTCCACCAGAGGATGAATTGATAAACAAAATGTGTTATATACATATGATGGAATATTATTCATCCTTAGCAAGGGAGGAAAGCCTGCTGCATGCTACAACATGCATGGAGCTTGAGAACATTAAACTAAGTGAAACAAGCCAGTCAGAAAAAGACAAATTTCACTTACAAGAAGTATCTGAAATACTGAAATTCGTAGAAAAGGAAAGTAAAACAGTGGTTACAGGGGCTAGGAAGGTGAGGTAAAGGAGGGTTACTGTTTAAAGGAAACTTCATTTCAGATTTACAAGATGAAAAATTTCCTATACTGAACACTTTTAATTGTGAACTTAAAAATAATTAGGATGGCGTAATTTTATACAATGTGTATTTTAACACCACAAGAAAGAAGAAAATTAGCATATGTAGACTGGTAAAACAAATATTGCAAAATAGTAACTGTTGAATGTAAGCAGTCCATAAATGGTTTTTCATTGTATCATTCTTTCAATTGTTGCTGTAGTTTTAGTTTTTCACAATCAAAAATTGAAAAATAAGAAAGGACATATATTGTATGAATTGTATGACATATATTGTAAGAATTTTCTAGATTAGAAACATTTATAGAGACAGGAAAGGGAACAGAGATTGCCAGGGACTGAGGCATGGGGAGAGTCAAAGGTGATGAAAAAGAAGTGGAGGAGTTCTTTGGCTGTGCAGTGGCTAGGAATCTGCCTATCAATGCAGGGGACACAAGTTCCATTCCTGGTCTGGGAAGATCCCACGTGCTATGGAACAACTAACCCTGCATGCCACATGAAGCCCACGTGCCTGGAGCCTGTGCTCTGCAACAAGAGACGCCACTGTCAACAGGGGAGAAACAGACATAGAGAACAGACCCATGGACATGGGGATGGGAAGGCGGGAGAGGGTGAGATGTATGGAGAGAGTAACATGGAAACTTACAACACCATATGTAATATAGATAGCTAGTGGGAATTGGCTGTATGACTCAGGGAACATGAACAGGGGCTCTGTGACAATCCAGAAGGGTGGGATGGGAGGCTCAGGAGTGGGGGACATGGGTGTACCTATGGCAGATTCTTGTTGGTGTTTGAGAGAAAGCAACAAAATTCTGTAGAGCAATTATCCTTCAATTAAAATAAATAAATAAAAACATGCCGGTGGGGGGTGGGGGGAGAGAAAGAGAGAGAGAAAAGCCATGGCAATGAGAAGCATGAGCAGCTCAAGGAGAAGCAGCCTCCACCCACTGCAACTAGAGAAAGCCCACACAGCCACAAAGGCCCAGCACAGCCAAAAAGTAAAACAGGTGGAAACAGAATGTGATGATGACTGCACAGCAGTGTGAATGTTAATATGACACAAAATGGCACACTTTAAACACATTACAATTGCAATTCTTATGTTTTACGTTTTACCACAATTTTAAAAAGTAAAATGAGAATACAGTAGGCATATTATTTCACTTATAGAACTTCAGTACCAATTTTTCCAACTGAAGGTAATATGCCACCATGGAAATAGCGACTAAAAATAGACTCTCAGTTAACAACAGACCCAGAGAAGGATAGTTGTCTTGGTTTCTGGAAATCACCTCTAGGTATGATGCCTCCATCCGATGCAGCAGTATGAATCCATGAGGGGAATCAGCGTAGCAGGAAGTCTCTCCGTGGAAGAATGAATGAATCTCTACTCTCTTGTGCCTGCATATTTCCTGCCTCTGAAATTCTTATAATGAGGATGACTATCTTTACCATTTGAACATATTAGAGCAAGGATGTATGTGCTGTGTGTTAAGTCACTTCAGTCATGTCTGACTCTGTGCGACCCTATGGACTGTAGCATGCCTTTAGAAAGTCTTCCTCACTAATCAAGTTCAAATAGCTCACAATCTTTTCAAATGACTGAGATAAGCTAATGAAGCTGAATACTGTGGATGAAAATATCAGCTTACGCATGTCCCATTTACCAGTGAACAGCCCCAGGAACTCCCAAACTGGGATGTGAAAGATCAGCCAGCATGTGTTACAAGCCTTAATTCTAGAGTTCAGTTCACATGGTGCTATCCAGGGAATCAGGCAGAATCTATCCTTGCATGACCACAAACTTGTTTAAATCCTTTCCTTCACCTTCTCTGATATCCTTTATGCTGAGAACATTCCCCAGTGAAATTACTACACCACAAACCTCTGCCTCAGACTCAGCTTCTCTTTGCCCTAACCAAAAACCTTATCTTAGAGTACTGAAATTTTGTGTCAAACATCAAAGAGCTAGACAAAGAATAAGTTGGGTTTAAACCCTAAATTAAAATGCGCTTAGCCATCATGTTATGTATTCATTTAAGAACCTGGTGATGAAAGAGTCAGGCATTCTAGCTCATCAGTAATCCTCTAATCTGGCCTTATTCTAGTAGCCTTATTTCAAATTCAGTGACACATCACAGTAAAGAAGGGACACTACCAACGAGTTTCCTCAAAGCTCCTTTCCTGTCCCTGTTCCTCAGGCTATAGACGAAGGGGTTCATCATGGGAGTGACTGCAGTGTACATCAATGAAGTCACTGCAGTTTTCCCAGAGCACTAAGAAATGGCAGAACAAATATATAGTCCAAAACCTGCTCCATACAACAAGGAAACAACTGAGAGGTGAGACCCACAGGTAGAAAAAGCTTTATACGCTCTGCTTGATAATGGCAATCTCAAAATAGAGGAAACGATTTGAGTATAAGAGAAAAGGATTCTAGAAAGAGGAATGCCACCTAATATGCTTACTGAAAAATGCAGGACAATATTATTAATAAGGATGTCAGAGCAGGCAAGCTTGATGACCCGATCAGTTTCACAGAAGAAGAGAGAGATTTCCAAGTCTGTGCAGGACAGTCACAACACCATCAGACTGTGGAGCAGGGCGTCCGCAATGCTGACGTATAATGAGATGAGAATCACCACAGCACAGAGGTGAGGGTTAATGATGACAGTGTATCTCAGGGGGTGACAAATGGCCACATAGTGGTCGTAGGCCATTGCTCCAAGGAAAGAATTTTCACAACTAACAAAAATCAGGGCAAAGCATATCTGAGTGAGAGCCTGTGTAAGTGATGCTCTGATTCTGGGTTTGGACATTCACTAGAATCTTTGGGATCATGGTTGTGCTTAAACAGATATCAGTAAAGGACAGATTGATGAGGAAGAAGTACATGGGGGTATGGAGGTGGGGGTCGGAGATGACAGCCAGGATGATGAGCAGGTTTCCCAGGACAGTGACCTGGTACATGGACAGGAACAGGCTGAAGAAGATGGTCTTCAGTTCTGGGTCCTCTGTCAGTCTCATGAGAAGGAATTCTGAAACATGTGTGATTTCTGGATTCCATGTTGTTGATGATCCGTTGAAAAAGATGTGGTTAAAAAAGACATGGAAACCTGTGGTCCCTAGATGAGCATCAGGAGTATCACAAAGATCCACACTATCTTGGGAAGAGAAGGAGATTAATGAAGGGAGGGGAAAAGTAATGCCTTTTGCATGCATATTTTTTTGTTCTTAAAAAAAAAGTATCCAAAGTTGGTATATTAGAGCATGAGCAGTTAATTCTAGAAAGGATAAAGACATGGTTCTTTTATAAACTATCTGTACTGTTCTGATTATTTGAAACATTAGGGGACTTCCCTGATGGTTCAGTAGCTAAGAGACTGTGTTTCCAATGTAGAGAGCCTGGGTTTGATCCTTGGTCAGGGAACTAGATCCCGTATGCTACAACTAAGACCTGTAAAAAAATTAGTAATTTTATAAAGAGAAACAGATGAGGGAGGCCATTGAAAATTTTGTCTGGATCCCCAGTGACCTCAGGACCAGAGAAATAATACCTAGATATGTCAAGAACCAAAAATGGAAAGATAAGATGAAGCTTATCAACTTTTCTCCCCTCCCCTACAATGACAGATGCACAAAGAAATGTTGGACAATTCTTTAAAAGTCACCCTGTATCTGAACAGGAAGATTTCTAATCAGAAGTTCAAGGTCATAGAGAGAGTTTCATATTAGTAAATCAAATATGCTTACAAATATTGGTGCAAAATATTAAAAAAGGTAAAGATGTCATATGCTAGGCAGAGACTGGGTTCTAATCATCTGATTTATATACTGTTTTCCCAGCTTCCCCTGTACGAACCTGTACCAAAACCCTAAATATTCACTAGAGGAATTTAGGCTACCTTGCTGGTATCACAGTGGAAAAGATGGTTGACATCTCTGATGTACCATACAGAGCAGCTGTCCTTAGGAAGAACAGAAGGTCTGAGTGAGTCACCAGCTCCTGGGCAGGAGGGATCATTTATGGGAAGAGTCTCAGGTGTGCTACTACTTTCCTAGAAAAGGTATAGTTGATTGAGGTAGTCACAGGCAGATCACAGACTTGAACCCTGGAGATTCAATTTCCAAAGCTCCTCATTAGCCAGGCAATTCATTGTCACTGTGATCCCAGGACAGTGCAAATCCTTAAGATCAAAACTGTACATGGGAGAAATTCAAGATGGTTGCTTTTCTGACCCCACGAGGCCAAATGGACTTTTCTGCATCTGTACCGGATCATGTTCTTCACTTAACTCTTCATAAAGCTGTAAGGGATTACAATGTCATCCCAAGACAACAGTGGTCAAGCATAATCTCAGTTCAGTTCAGTTGCTCAGTCGTGTCTGACTCTTTGCGACCCCATGAATTGCAGCACGCCAGGCCTCCCTGTCCATCACCAACTCCCAGAGTTCACTCAAAATCATGTCCATCGAGTTGGTGATGCCATCCATCCATCTCATCTTCTGTTGTGCCCTTCTCGTCCTGCCCCCAATCCCTCCCAGCATCAGGGTATTTTCCAATGAGTCAACTCTTTGCATGAGGTGGCCAAAGTATTGGAGTTTCAGCCTCAGCATCAGTCCTTCCAATAAACACCCAGGACTGATAATCTCAGTACATTTAATTATATTTTATCCATTATCTAACTGGAGAAGGCAATGGCACCCCACTCCAGTACTCTTGCCTGGAAAGTCCCATGGACGGAGGAGCCTGGTAGGCTGCAGTCCATGGGGTTGCCAAGAGTCAGACACGACTGAGCGACTTCACTTTCACTTTTCACTTTCATGCACTGAAGCAGGAGATGGCAACCCACTCCAGTGTTCTTGCCTGGAGAATCCCAGGGATAGGGGAGCCCGGTGGGCTGCCATTTCTGGGGTCGCACAGAGTCGGACACGACTAAAGCGACTTAGCAGCAGCAGCAGCATTATCTAACAGGTTGGCATGGTACTCCACATTAATATCAATTAAATAATTTTCATCTTTAAGGAATTCAAGAGTTTCATGTGTCTAATGCTATATTTAAAATGGAAAACCAACAAGGACCTACAGTATAGCTCAGGGAACTCGCTCAGTGTTATGCTGCAGCCTGGATGGGGGGGGTGGGGAGTTTGAGGGAGAATGGATGCATGTATACATATGGCTGAGTTGCTTCACTGTTCACTTGAAACTATCATAATATATTGTTAATGTGCTACACCCCAATACAAAATAAAAAATTAAAAAAAAGATTTTCATCTGTTTGTCAATTAGCTCCTTTCACTGTTTACTGTTACTGTATGAACTTGTGAACATACAAGTTTCTTGATATTTTAAAACCAACATGAGACAGGATAGCCTTGTATTGTCATCCCTTACTATCTTAACCTCCTTTACTTTGAACACATAAAATAATAGAAAATACAAATAACAGAAATATAGAGTTTAAAAAGCCAAAGGCATTTGTGGGGGTTTGTTACTGAGAATTGGGAGTGAACACAAGAGTTGGGGACTCTTTTTAGGACTACAACTTTGGACTTAGAACAGCAGAAAGTTTCAAAAGAAGCCCCCAGGGCAGAACTGGATCAGGTTAGTCAGTGGTTTGGTAGCTGAATTTGGTGATGTTCTCAAAATCACTGAGTATCAGGGACTAGTTATCAGTCTGAATTCAAGGCTAGAGGACTGGTAATTGCCAAGGGCAACTGTGAATCTGTTAGGTGATAATGTATGAATACAAAAGTGGAAAGAGAGGGAGGAAAAAACCTAGCAAGTAAAATGAATCTACAATTCAAATTTTAAATATCAGGAAGAATATGATCCTAAAATCTTTATCCTACCGAACCAAGAATCAGATCATCAATTTCTTCCAGGATAAGATTTTTTAAACCAGCGTTTGATTTTTGCATGGGGCTTCTTTCACTCAGCATAATGCCACTGAGATTATTCAAGTTGCTGCCTGTCTCAGTTATTCATTCTTCTTTCCTGATGTTTCTAGTATANAAGCAGGAGATGGCAACCCACTCCAGTGTTCTTGCCTGGAGAATCCCAGGGATAGGGGAGCCCGGTGGGCTGCCATTTCTGGGGTCGCACAGAGTCGGACACGACTAAAGCGACTTAGCAGCAGCAGCAGCATTATCTAACAGGTTGGCATGGTACTCCACATTAATATCAATTAAATAATTTTCATCTTTAAGGAATTCAAGAGTTTCATGTGTCTAATGCTATATTTAAAATGGAAAACCAACAAGGACCTACAGTATAGCTCAGGGAACTCGCTCAGTGTTATGCTGCAGCCTGGATGGGGGGGGTGGGGAGTTTGAGGGAGAATGGATGCATGTATACATATGGCTGAGTTGCTTCACTGTTCACTTGAAACTATCATAATATATTGTTAATGTGCTACACCCCAATACAAAATAAAAAATTAAAAAAAAGATTTTCATCTGTTTGTCAATTAGCTCCTTTCACTGTTTACTGTTACTGTATGAACTTGTGAACATACAAGTTTCTTGATATTTTAAAACCAACATGAGACAGGATAGCCTTGTATTGTCATCCCTTACTATCTTAACCTCCTTTACTTTGAACACATAAAATAATAGAAAATACAAATAACAGAAATATAGAGTTTAAAAAGCCAAAGGCATTTGTGGGGGTTTGTTACTGAGAATTGGGAGTGAACACAAGAGTTGGGGACTCTTTTTAGGACTACAACTTTGGACTTAGAACAGCAGAAAGTTTCAAAAGAAGCCCCCAGGGCAGAACTGGATCAGGTTAGTCAGTGGTTTGGTAGCTGAATTTGGTGATGTTCTCAAAATCACTGAGTATCAGGGACTAGTTATCAGTCTGAATTCAAGGCTAGAGGACTGGTAATTGCCAAGGGCAACTGTGAATCTGTTAGGTGATAATGTATGAATACAAAAGTGGAAAGAGAGGGAGGAAAAAACCTAGCAAGTAAAATGAATCTACAATTCAAATTTTAAATATCAGGAAGAATATGATCCTAAAATCTTTATCCTACCGAACCAAGAATCAGATCATCAATTTCTTCCAGGATAAGATTTTTTAAACCAGCGTTTGATTTTTGCATGGGGCTTCTTTCACTCAGCATAATGCCACTGAGATTATTCAAGTTGCTGCCTGTCTCAGTTATTCATTCTTCTTTCCTGATGTTTCTAGTATAATGATTTAACTGCAGTTTACTTATGCATATCCACGGAAGTACTTGTGAGTTGATTTTGTCTTGGGCTATTTTGAGTAGAACTACTCAAAGTATTTATGTACAGGTTGAGGTGACGTATGATTTCATTTATACAATATCATGAAAAGCACAAAAAAGTAAGGCTAAAAAGCAGATCAGTGGCTCACAGTGGTTCACAAACACAGAGGACCATGTGCCTACAGTCTAGTCCAGGGCAGTTTGTTGGCAGATGATGTAACTGCTCTGTATATTGACTGTGGCGGTGGTTGTAAGAATCAACGTATGTCTTAAAATACAGACAGCCACACAGAAAAAGAGCATTTTGCTGTATGATCATTTTAAAACTAAATTTTTGATATATTAAATCATGAGTATAGATAGCATTTTCAAAGAGAGACAGGAAAGTGTGTAGTTAAAAAAATAACAATTTGAGGAATTTCCTGATGGTCCAATGGTTAGGACTCTGAGCTTCAACTGTGGGGGGCCTGGATTTGATCCCTGGTCAGGGAACAAAGATCCTACAAGCCAAGCAGTGCAGCCAAAAATTTGGATAATAATAACAATTCTAAAAACAAATTTAATAAAACATCTGATATATTCACATACCTTTATTCACAGTAGCACGATTTACAATAACCAAGGGGTAGAAGCAGTGTCCATCAAAGGATGACTAGATAAACAAAATGTATTATATACATACAATGGAATTACTTTCCCCATATCAGGAATTAGTTAAGGAGGTGACTTATGATCATAGTCTCAGTGATAAGATAGAAGGTAATATCTTGTGGGGGTTTCCCCAGTGGCTCAGCAGCAAAGAATCTGCCTGCAATGCAGGAGAACAGGAGAGTTGAGTTTAATCTCTGGTCAGGAAGATCCCCTGGAAGAGAGCATGCCAATTCACTTCAGTATCCTTCCCTGGAGAATCCCATGGACAGAGGAGCTCAGTGGCTACAGTCATAGGGTCGCCAAGAGTTGGACGTGACTGAAGCAGCTTAGCACGCATGTACAATCTTATGGATAATGCCATGTAAGTATATATTATAAATAAAGCCTCGGTCAACAACAGACTCGGGGGACAGTTGGGTTTTCTCCTCTGGGAACCATGTCAAATATGATGCCTGCATCTGATGCAGACATCTGGGCCCGTGAGGGGATTCAGCCCTAGCATGAAGCCACTTCAGGGAGGAATGAGTGAATCTCTACTTTTCTGCTCCTGCACATTTTCTGCCTGTGAAATCTTTGTCATGAGAGATAACTATCTTTATAGTTTGGGCATGTTAGAGTCAGTATTTCTTTCCCTTATTTAAAGAAAGGCTTCCCCACAGATCAAGTTCAAAAACCTCACCGTCATTTCAAACTACTGAGATAATCTAACCATAGCAATTTTTTACAACCAATGAAGCTGAATATTCTGGATGTAAATATTGGATCACACATGTCCAATATATCAGTACAGTCTTGGGAACTCCTGAACTGGGGTATAAAAGATCAGCCACTATGTCTCACAGTAGGCTTATATCTAAGGTTCAGTTCATATGGTGCTGTCCATAGAATCAGGCATGATACATCTCTGCATGACCACAGATTTAAGTCCTTTCCCACTTTCTATAATAAAGATAAATTAATATTTTCCCCACTTTCTTTGTGCTGAAAACATTCCCCATGAAATGACCATACCAAGAATATCTGCCTCAGATTCAGCTTCCATGTACCCTAAACGGAGAAGTTTATCTTCGAGAATAGAAATCATTTGTCAAAAGTCACAGTGCTACAATTAGAGAACAAATTTACGGTTGCTGAGGAAACGATGGGGAGAAGGGATAGTTAGGGAGTTCGGGATGGACATGTACACTCTGCCACATTTAAAATGGGTAAGCAACAAGGACCTACTGTATAGCACATGGAACTCTCCTTAATGTTGAGTGGCAGCCTGGATGGGAAGGAAGTATGGGGGAGAATGGATACATGTATATGTATGGCTGAGTCCGTTCACTGTAAACTCTCACAACATTGTTAATCGGCTATAGTGCAATACAAAATAAATTTTAAACAATCAATGCTTAAAAAAAAAAAAAGCAAGTCAGGTATTAACCCTAAGTTAAAATGCACTTAGCTGTCATACTATTTATTCATTTAAGAACCTGGTGGTGAAAAAGGCAGGCTTTCTATCTCATTAGCATTCCTTTTACTTTGATTTATTGTAGTGAACCCATCCCAAACCCAATGACATATTACAGAAAAGAAGGTACCCTACCAATGAGTTTCCTCAAAGCTCCCTTCATGTCTCTGTTCCTCAGGCTGTAGATGAAGGGGTTCATCACGGGAGTGACCACAGTGTACATCAACGAAGCCACTGCAGTCTTCCTAGAAGAATTAGTAACTGCAGAACTAATATACACCCCAAAGGCTGTCCCATAGAACAAGGTAACAACTGAGAGGTGAGACCCACAGGTAGAAAAAGCTTTATACTTTCTGCCTGATGATGACATTTTCAAAATGGAGGAAACAATTTGAATATAAGAGAAAATGATTCCAAAAAGAGGAACACCAGCAAATAAGCTAGCCACAAAATATATCAGAATGTTATTGATGAGGGTGTCAGAACATGCAAGTTTGATGACCTGAACAACTTCACAGAAGAAGAGGGGGATCTCCAGGTCTGTGCAGAAGGACAGTCGTAACACCATCAGACTGTGGAGCAGGGCGTCCGCAATGCTGATGAACAAGGAGAGTAGAATCAGCTGAACACAGAGGCGAGGGTTCATGATGACTGTGTATCTCAGTGGATGACAAATAGCCACATAGCGGTCATAGGCCATTACTAAAAGGAGAAAATTTTCCCAACAAACAAAAGTCAGAACAAAGCAGATCTGGGTGATGCAGCCTGTAAAAGTGATGCTCTGACTCTGTGCTTGGATGTTCACTAGGATCTTTGGGATCATGGTTGTGCTTAAGCAGATGTCTGTAAAGGACAGATGGGAGAGGAAGTAGTACATGGGGGTGTGGAGGTGGGAGTCAGAGATGACAGCCGGGATGATGAGCAGGTTTCCCAGGACAGTGACCAGGTACATGGACAGGAACAGTTTGAAGAAAGTGATCTTCAATTCTGGGTCCTCTGTCAGTCTCATGAGAAAGAATTCTGAAACATCTGTTTGGTTTCTTGATTCCATATTGTTGATAAATCTGATGGGAAAGACATGGCCCCTAGTTCAGCAGCAGGTGTATCACCAGAGGCGAACACCAATTTGAGAAAGAAAGTAATGGAATAGAGGGACACACATTATTTTGTTACTTTGAATAAAGACCTGAAATTACTAAAAGCAATGTGTCAACATTTGTTAATGATGGAAAGAGTTGAGGAATGGTCATTTTTAAAATTACACCATCAGGCTTCCCTGGTGACTCAGTGGTAAAGCATCCACTTGCCAATTTAAGAGATATGGTTCAATCCCTGATCCAGGAAGATCCCACATGCCCCGAGGCAACTAAGCTCATGCACTGCAACTACTGAGCTTGTGCTCTAGACCTTGGGAGCTGCAACGGCTGAGCCCACGCACTACAACTACTGAAGCCCACGTGCTCTAGTGCCTGTGCTCTGCAACAAGAGAAGTCACTGCAATGAGAAGTCTGCACACTGCAACTAGAGAACAGCCCCTTTCCTCAGCAACTAGAGAAAAGCCCTCTTAGCAATGAAGACTCAGCACAGCCAAAAATATATAAATTATAAATTATCTTAAAAGATAAAATTACACTATGTTGTTCTGATTATTTTTATAATAACATTTGGTAACTTTATTAGGAGAAGCAGGTAATCGGGGCTGATGAGTCTATCTGAATCATCACCTCCTTCCCCAGAGACCTCACAGACTGGCAACAGAGATAATACAAAGTTGTGTCAAAAACCCAGAAGTACAAGATACGGTCAGACTGCCCAAGCCTCCTCCCTGAATCGCTACAAAAAGGAAGTTAAATGGCAGCAACGTGGAAAACATGGAAAACAATCACCATGTTTGTAATAAGCACATTCCTGCTGAAAAGGCAAATAGTCTTTGAGAATGGAGAGACAGTAGGAGACTGACAGAATAAGAGCTGTTTGAAGATTACAGGAAAGATACAAGGAACATGTCGAGAAAATAGAAGACAGGCAAGAGGCAAATGGATGCCTTGGTTCTAATAATTGTATGTATGTCCTCTTCTCACAACTTCCCCTGGTTAAACTTGTGGTAAAACACCTCTCTTGATT
>SJYA01009412.1:0-11169 GCA_006410615.1 Neotragus moschatus
ATCCCACCTTCTCCCTCTCCCACAGAGTCCAAAAGGCTGTTCTATACATCTGTGCCTCTTTTGCTGTCTTGTGTACAGGTTTAACATTACCATCTTTCTAAATTCCATATATATTTGTTATCATTACTCTAATATTTAAAAGAACCCCACCTTGTACTATATAGGACATGTTCAGTAAGTATGTCATTGAACCAAAATGGCATTTTATGTTTATATAAAACACATTGATGAATACTGCTTACAAAACAGATATTCCATCATGGTTTTTTGGGTAAAGCAATTTGTGTGAGGGAATCTTAAAGCATATATGTTAAAAGGGGGAAATATTTCTATAGTGACTGCATTTGAATTCTGCATTATTAATTTTAGATGGAAATCGATGTTTTAAAAACTACTGTTTTGGTGATTAGAGGTTGTAAATAAGTTCCACTTTTTTTCCTGTGGAAAAGCAGGATTAAGAAAAAAAGCTATGTACCTTTAATGTATTATCCCTAAAATTGTACCAATGAAAGTTTGAAAGCATGTTTCGATTTTTAAGAACATTTAACAGTGTATATCCATTGTGACCATAAAGAAATTTCTTCCCATTTTCCTCACCCCACTTTCAAAACACAGATGATAAATTCAGGATGAGTATTGTTGCCTTTAAGGTGAACATCTTAGAAAGCCCAAATAGATGTCAACAACATTGCAACTTTTCAGAATAGTTTTATATCTTTTGGAATAATTTTTAGCGCCTGTGACAAAATGTTTGTAAAATATTGATATCCCTGGGGGACTTCCCTGGTGACCCAGTGACATTGTGCTCCCAGTGCAGGGGGCCCAGCGTCAATCGATCCCTGGTCAGGGAGCTAGGTCTCACATGCAATGAAGAGTTTGCATGTGGCAACCAAAAAAGAAAAAGATCCTCTGTGCCACAAATAAAACTCAGCCAATTAAATAAATAATAAAAATTTTAATTATTAAAAATAAAAGAAAAATATTGATGTCTTTGATAGATTTTTGAGAGAAATCCAGTATCAAATCAAGCCATGTCATGTGAATAGGAAAGGCAGTCAAGCTTAATTATACAGTTAGTAGCTATTCCTTTAGTAAGACCGTTTTAAAATTTTTATTGTGCAACTACTCAAAATGATTTTAGATAGCTCCATTTTGTGGCTGTATCATAAAATTACTTTAATATTATAATAGTACCTAGGAATCTTTGGTGCAGTGACAGCATTGTTGCCAGAATGATAGGCGTTTCCAGAATGACTAGTTTTTAAACAGGAGTGATTCATTTGTATGTGCATGTATATATTTGTTAAGCACTTAGATTATTTTAAAAGTTGTTCCAGTGTAGTTACTGACATAGAATGACAAATGAACCCCCATTATTTAAATTGAATAAAATGAAATTGATATTCATGAGTATGCTATATTTTTTCCCTTAGAATGATATATATAATTTATAATGCAGTTTATTTAAGTGAAACTTTGTTGGAAGTAGAAATACGGTTATTCTAAATGCTCAGACTCAACATTCATTCACTATCCATTACTTAAAATGTACAGCAACATTATTGCTATAGTAGAGTCTTTGTTCTGTCATGCCTTTGTTGTAAGGAGATATTACTGTCTTGAAATAGTGGAACCTGAAGAACAGACAAAAATATAAGAAGTATCATTTAGAGTCAAAAAATGTTTAGTAAAGCTTTGTAGTGTTTGTATTTTGTTTCAAGATCTTAAAGTTTTGACTTACTCTGTTTATGACTCATTGATATAAAGCATGTAAATGGAGAAGGTAGATTCATTTGGATTTGAATTTCAAGTTGTTTGGTTCTAAATATTTTTAAATAAATACCTAAAATTGTTTTTAAATAAAATTTTGATTGAAAATTATGAGTTTTATATTTAAATGGACAGTTTTAATTAATTACTGGTTAGAAATGAATGACATACAAGTATCTGAGATAAGTGGCTTCTGAAGTGCTTTATATTTTAGTCCACTACATTTAATAGTCCATTAAATCTATTTAGTCCGATAGATTTTTATTTTTAATTCCAGTCTTCTATATTTAAATCTATGAAAAACTTTACCAGAACAGTACAACAGTTAAAAGGTAGAAACACTGTGCTCAGAAAGTTAGTGTTCCTGTCAGATGGGAAACAAACTAGAGCCACAAGAAACCTAGGGTCAGTGCCTTTGTTCCAGGGCATTATTTGATTTTAAAAAAGTCTTATTTTTTTAATGAATTATATGATTTCTGTAATTAGAATTCTCTTTTATTGGGATTCTGTTACATTGAAACAAGCTTACCTTTTTTTCTTTAGCTATTTTATTGAGGTACAATTTATAAAATGTATCAATGTAACTGGACACTTTGAGTTTTGACAGCTGTAATGTATTCCCACCAAAATATGTCTTTGTAGTTAGTGTCCTCACTATACCCTGGCCTGCTTTTCTCATGAACTATAACTTTGTCTTTTTTAAAAAGTCAGTTTTCTTGAGGTAGCTTATATATAATGCTTATACTTAATCCTTCCATTAATATTTTCCCTGGCGCCAAAATGCTTACTTTGTAATTTCTACCTCATTACTAAAATATTGCTTTGCTTTGAGATAGGGTGTGGTGTAGGGTGATACAAGTCTTGGAGAAGAGCTTTGATTCCATCTAGTCATAACTTTATGGAGTGCAGGTGGAGAAGAGGGTGACAGAGGATGAGATGGTTGAATGGCATCATCAACTCAATGGCCATGAATTTAAGCAAACTCTGGAAGATAGCGCAGGGCAGGGTAGCCTGGTGTGCTGCAGTCCATGGGGTCGCAGAGTTGGACACAACTGAGTAGCTGAACAACATAAGTGTATGTGTAATTTGTTAGTAAATTCACAGGAACATATTGCAGTACCTTTTATAGCTAGAATATTTTATGAACAATCATTATTAAAGTATGACAACTTTATTTTGAATCTTTAACAACCAGTGTGTGCTGGAAGCTTGGACTTTGGGAAGCATATGCTAGGTATGATGCTAAAAACGATTAGATATTATTTTACTTCTTAAGCTTATGACTAGGATTAAAATTATGCACAGTACTTCTAAAGTCTACAGTAGAAAGTAATCAGAGACCTTAAATACTTAAACAGGTTTTAGGTACTTGAAACTTCTTTTTTCCAAATGTTCAATTCCTTTGTCTATATTTTTGAAAAGTGAAAATTAATAGCCCAGCCATATCCAACTTTCTGTGATCCCATGGACTGTATGTAGCCCACCAGGCTCGTCTGTCGAGGGAATTGTCCAGGCAAAAGAGTACTGAAGTGTGTTGCTATTTCCTTCTCCAGGGGATCTTCCTGACCTAGGGATTGAACCCAGGTCTCCTGCATTGCAGGCAGATTCTTTACCATTTGAGCCACAAGGGAAGTACTACATTTTCCTAGGGAGGATGAGATACAAAATTGATACTCTTAAGCAAGGATCCCCAACCTTTCTGGCACCAGGGGCCTGTTTGATTGAAGGTAATTTTTCCATAGATGGGATCAGGGGATGCTTTCAGGATGATTCAACTGTAGTAGTGGGGTGCAGCTGTAAATACAAATGAGGTTTCACCCACTTACCCACCACTCACCTCCTGCTCTGCAGCCTAGTTCCTAACAGGCCATGCTAACAGGCCATGATACTGGTACCAGTCTGTGGCCCCGTGGGTTGGGGACCCCTAAAGAGTAGTAGTTCTTCAAAATTAGATCACAGTGCTGAGTCAAAATAAAGCCTTCTATCGTGTGATGACAAAATAGGTTGGGAAAATTGGGGATTTTCTTTGTGTCATGAACTATTAAGGTCGTCACTCCAAAAATGGAAGAAATTGCAACAGTTTTACAGAAGGTCAAAGTCCAGTAGTCCAGGAGTAGTAATGACAGATAACTATTAAAATTGAGTAGTAGATGCCATAATCATCATAGGTTAAGAATGGTTGAGAATACAGAGTCAAACTACCTGAAAAAATAGGAAAGGCTCATTGAGACAGAGATATTTGAGCTAGGTCAGGATAAGTAATTTGTCTATAAAGAAACAGTACTCAAAGTTTCCTTTTTTTCTTTTTTTTCTTTTGGTCCTTGTTCTACCAAAACTTTTTCCATGGTAAAATATGAATNAAGCTTACCTTTTTTTCTTTAGCTATTTTATTGAGGTACAATTTATAAAATGTATCAATGTAACTGGACACTTTGAGTTTTGACAGCTGTAATGTATTCCCACCAAAATATGTCTTTGTAGTTAGTGTCCTCACTATACCCTGGCCTGCTTTTCTCATGAACTATAACTTTGTCTTTTTTAAAAAGTCAGTTTTCTTGAGGTAGCTTATATATAATGCTTATACTTAATCCTTCCATTAATATTTTCCCTGGCGCCAAAATGCTTACTTTGTAATTTCTACCTCATTACTAAAATATTGCTTTGCTTTGAGATAGGGTGTGGTGTAGGGTGATACAAGTCTTGGAGAAGAGCTTTGATTCCATCTAGTCATAACTTTATGGAGTGCAGGTGGAGAAGAGGGTGACAGAGGATGAGATGGTTGAATGGCATCATCAACTCAATGGCCATGAATTTAAGCAAACTCTGGAAGATAGCGCAGGGCAGGGTAGCCTGGTGTGCTGCAGTCCATGGGGTCGCAGAGTTGGACACAACTGAGTAGCTGAACAACATAAGTGTATGTGTAATTTGTTAGTAAATTCACAGGAACATATTGCAGTACCTTTTATAGCTAGAATATTTTATGAACAATCATTATTAAAGTATGACAACTTTATTTTGAATCTTTAACAACCAGTGTGTGCTGGAAGCTTGGACTTTGGGAAGCATATGCTAGGTATGATGCTAAAAACGATTAGATATTATTTTACTTCTTAAGCTTATGACTAGGATTAAAATTATGCACAGTACTTCTAAAGTCTACAGTAGAAAGTAATCAGAGACCTTAAATACTTAAACAGGTTTTAGGTACTTGAAACTTCTTTTTTCCAAATGTTCAATTCCTTTGTCTATATTTTTGAAAAGTGAAAATTAATAGCCCAGCCATATCCAACTTTCTGTGATCCCATGGACTGTATGTAGCCCACCAGGCTCGTCTGTCGAGGGAATTGTCCAGGCAAAAGAGTACTGAAGTGTGTTGCTATTTCCTTCTCCAGGGGATCTTCCTGACCTAGGGATTGAACCCAGGTCTCCTGCATTGCAGGCAGATTCTTTACCATTTGAGCCACAAGGGAAGTACTACATTTTCCTAGGGAGGATGAGATACAAAATTGATACTCTTAAGCAAGGATCCCCAACCTTTCTGGCACCAGGGGCCTGTTTGATTGAAGGTAATTTTTCCATAGATGGGATCAGGGGATGCTTTCAGGATGATTCAACTGTAGTAGTGGGGTGCAGCTGTAAATACAAATGAGGTTTCACCCACTTACCCACCACTCACCTCCTGCTCTGCAGCCTAGTTCCTAACAGGCCATGCTAACAGGCCATGATACTGGTACCAGTCTGTGGCCCTGTGGGTTGGGGACCCCTAAAGAGTAGTAGTTCTTCAAAATTAGATCACAGTGCTGAGTCAAAATAAAGCCTTCTATCGTGTGATGACAAAATAGGTTGGGAAAATTGGGGATTTTCTTTGTGTCATGAACTATTAAGGTCGTCACTCCAAAAATGGAAGAAATTGCAACAGTTTTACAGAAGGTCAAAGTCCAGTAGTCCAGGAGTAGTAATGACAGATAACTATTAAAATTGAGTAGTAGATGCCATAATCATCATAGGTTAAGAATGGTTGAGAATACAGAGTCAAACTACCTGAAAAAATAGGAAAGGCTCATTGAGACAGAGATATTTGAGCTAGGTCAGGATAAGTAATTTGTCTATAAAGAAACAGTACTCAAAGTTTCCTTTTTTTCTTTTTTTTCTTTTGGTCCTTGTTCTACCAAAACTTTTTCCATGGTAAAATATGAATGACGATCTATCATTTTAGCTTTTTAACTGTACAATTCTGTGACATTAAACTTATCTACATTGTTATTCAACCATCATCACATCTATCTCCAGAACTTCATCTTATCCAGCTCTGTACCTAGTAGATTCTAACACCCCATTCTCCTATCTTCCTAGCTCCCTGATAACCACGACTCCACTTTCTGTCTCTATGAATTTACCTACTATAGGTAGCTTTCCTATTATAAACGATTAGCCCACTGGCCCAGCATGTAGTTGGTATTCAGTAAATTTCTAAATTAATGGCAGTTAGCAATTGAAACACATTGCTTATGCCAGTGGGTTGCCTATATTTCTTGAGTGAACTTATTTCTAATTATTGTTCCAATAACCTTATTTTTCCATTTTTTACAATAACCTTATTACTTTATGTGGAAACTTTTGTTTCTTCAAGTATTTTTTCCAGTTTTATAGTTGATCATGTAACATTGTATTAAAGTTTACAGCATAAAGATTTGATATTTGTATATATTGTGAAATGCTTACTACAGTAAGTTTACTTAATGTTCATCACCTGACATGGTTTAAAAGTTTTTTCTTGTGATGATTAAGCATTTTTTATTTAATTTTTTCATGTAGTTTACTTTCCTTTTTAGACTGAATCTGGATATGGATCTGAATCCAGCTTGCGTCGACATGGCTCAATGGTGTCGTTGGTATCCGGAGCAAGTGGCTATTCTGCAACATCCACCTCCTCGTTCAAGGTTTGTAATTACGAATGCTTTAAGTTAAGGCAGCATAAATTGAATTTAGTACTAAATGTTGTGAGCAGAACTTATTTAATAGTTTTTTGAAAAAAAACTTTCATAATTTTTCATCACAGTGTTAATTTGAAAATATTAAATATTAGCAAGTTGTCAGGCTTATTTCTCTCATTTCCTTCAGGCTTATCACTGTCAGACAATTAAGTAGTTTCAAGTCTTTCCCTCGAAATACTACATTGAACTTGACAACTCTTCCTACCCCAAGTCCTCGGTAGTAAGATACAGACCTTAAATTAAAAGATGATGAAATCCCATGAGACTAAGTAAATTTTAATTTTGTTAACTTGGATTCCATCCCTCCATTTTCTCTGTTGCAGAAGGGCCACAGTTTACGTGAGAAACTGGCTGAAATGGAAACTTTTAGAGACATACTGTGTAGACAAGTCGACACTCTGCAGAAGTTCTTTGATGCCTGTGCTGATGCTGTCTCCAAGGATGAATTTCAAAGGGATAAAGGTTAATTAGGCTATTGCCACTATTTTTACTTGGAGAATGAATGGATTTAAAGCCTCTTGATCTGAAAGGGTAATGTCTTTAAGTGATGAAGGTAATTATAGTCACTTTTGCTACACATCGCTAATGTCACAGATTTCAGTGTCCACGTAACTTGTGTACTTTAACAGCTCCTTAATTAATCTAATCACCCATACCAGATACCATTGAAGATTTTAAAATGATTTTTGAACTCTTTATTAAAAAATGTAATATCATCTTGATAATATGGAGCATTTCACATGATTATGTCTAATAAATTGTACCCTATGACAAGTCATAAGAGACAAGCATATGTTTATGTTAAATCCTCCACATTGGGAGTCAGTCAGTCTTTTTCCCCTCCCTCTTCCTCTGCTTCCTCTCCCTCTTTCCTCTCTTTCTCTTCCTGTCTTCCTTCCTTTCCTCTGCCCTTTTTCTCATAGAGGAAGAAGTCTGGGTAATGGAATAGAATAATCATGGAATGGCATGTACATATATAAGTAATTTCTAGGGCGTTTCCCTTTCATGCCTTGGAGAAAGACATGGCAACCCACTCCAGTGTTCTTGCCTGGAGAGTCCCAGGGACGGGGGAGCCTGGTGGGCTGCTGTCTGTGGGGTAGCCCAGAGTCGGACACTACTAAAGTGACTTAGCAGGGCGTTTTTTTCCTTTAAGAGTTAAGAGAGAGATGATATTTAGTTAACCTGTAATATGAATTCTAAAGATACTTTTCATTTGTTACTGCTGAATATTACTGGTGGAGTATCTGCTCTTCAGTTTTTCTCTTAATCTGCTATATAGACAAAAATGAATTACTCATAACAGTATTACTAAATAGTGCTAAGTTCATTCCCAGTATGACTAGGTTGCCTGACATGGTTTTGTTTTTTTGTATTATTAAATGTGTTATGTGGGTTTATATTCTTTCTGTTAACTTGNTTACTGCTGAATATTACTGGTGGAGTATCTGCTCTTCAGTTTTTCTCTTAATCTGCTATATAGACAAAAATGAATTACTCATAACAGTATTACTAAATAGTGCTAAGTTCATTCCCAGTATGACTAGGTTGCCTGACATGGTTTTGTTTTTTTGTATTATTAAATGTGTTATGTGGGTTTATATTCTTTCTGTTAACTTGCCTGCAAGATGGCCGAGTAGAAGAACATAAGCTTATCCCTTCTTACATATTCTTTTCCTATTCTCTGTTCTTTTTTGCCTTTCTCTACCTTTTGGATTGAATATTTTTTATAATTCTATTTTTATAATTCTGTTTTGTTGACTTTCTGTTAAATTTGTTATTACAGTGACTACTTCAGGGTTNTATTTTTTATAATTCTATTTTTATAATTCTGTTTTGTTGACTTTCTGTTAAATTTGTTATTACAGTGACTACTTCAGGGTTTGTAGTATACACATTTAAGTTATTACAGTCTACATTCGAATAATATACCACATTTTTTATTGTGTAAAAACCTAGAATATGTGTTTCCGTCTCTCCCTACTACTAAGGCAGAGCAGCTCAGCATTCTTTAGGCAGTTTCCTATGTATTGTCCCAGGTCTGTGTTGAAGGGACAGACACTTTCCCTGCTCCACACACACTTTGGGTCCTTTTACCTGGAATCCTTTCTATGACCTTTCTGTGGTTCTTTCTATGACCTCTGTAGTTCTCAACTTGTATGTGCTATCAATACTCTACACAAGGCCCTCAGTGGGACCTTCTGCCCTTCTCCAGAGTTCTGCTCTGTATAGTACAGCTCTCAAATGACCTTTGTCTATCTGGATTTTCAGCTCCATTTTCTCACCTCAGAGAGTACCAGGCTCCTCCTGAGTTCCTCCTTACTCCGCAACTTGGAAACCCTCACTGCAATAGACTGGACCAGTCACAGGGCTCACATCATTTGTTCCCCAGCCCNTGACCTTTGTCTATCTGGATTTTCAGCTCCATTTTCTCACCTCAGAGAGTACCAGGCTCCTCCTGAGTTCCTCCTTACTCCGCAACTTGGAAACCCTCACTGCAATAGACTGGACCAGTCACAGGGCTCACATCATTTGTTCCCCAGCCCTTAAGGATCACTGTCCTTTGTTGCCTGATAGCCAGTGTCTTGAAAACCATTGTTTCATATATTTTGTCTAATTTTTTAATTTCATGCTAGAGGGTAAATTCTCTCCTTGTTCCATCTTTGAAGCAGAAGCCCATATTCCTCTTAAAATACTTAATTTTATCTAAAGTAGACTTGAAATTCTTTATATTTGATACACTTTAAGTTTTTTGGCTCTTTAATATTTAACGTTTATTTCTCTAAAAAATAAAGACGGTTGAACTTCTCCTTCTCATTAATTAAAAAAAAGTATACTTATTTTTCTGTCAAATTAGATCTTACATATCAGCTTTCATTTGCTTGTAGACAGCAAGCAAACTGTCCTTTAAACTAAAACAAGGTAAATACAGATTTGAATTCTTCTTAATTTTTAAATGGTCCACGTCTCCATGTCAATAATACATAGCATTTTAAGGATGAAAGTGATGGTGGAAGGAGCGGAAATTGGTGTGCATTCACAACCAAGTTGTGTAGAAGATTTGAAAAATATCTTTAAACACTGTTCATGTTTGACTATATAGCAACAGGGATGTGTGTGCGCCCTGTCATGCCTGACTCTTAGTGATTCCATGGACTGTGGCTGCCAGGCTCCTCTGTCCATGGAATTTCCTAGGCAAGACTGTTGGAGTGGGTTGCCATTTCCTTCTCCAGGGGATCTTCCTGACACAGGGATCAAGCCCACATCTCTTGCACCTCCTGCATTGCCGGTGCATTCTATACCACTAGTGCCATGCGAAGACAGTGGCACCCCACTCCAGTACTCTTGCCCAGAGAACCCCATGGACGGAGGAGCCTGGTAGGCTGTAGTCCATGGAGTCACTAAGAGTCAGACACAGCTGAGCGACTTCACTTTCCCTTTTCATTTGCATGTACTGGAGAAGGAAATGGCAACCCACTCCAGTGTTCTTGCCTGGAGAATCCCAGGGACAGAGGAGCCTGGTGGGCTGCTGTCTATGGGGTGGCACAGAGTCGGCCACGACTGAAATGACTTAGCAGCGCCACCTGGAAAGTGCAACAGTGACAGACTAATATATTAGTTTGCTAGGGGTGTCATCACCAAAGTACTCCATCACCTGTGGCTTAAACAGCAGAAATTTATTTCTTTACAAGCTAAAGAAGAAGCTAAAAATGTGAGATCACGGTTTTGGCAAGTTTGATTTCTTCTGAAACCATGAGGTTCATGAGGGAAGGATCTGTTCTAGACTTCTTTTCTTGCCTTGTGAATGAGCATCTGCTCCACATGTCTTCACGTTATCTTCCTTTGTAAGTGTCCATGTCCAAACTTCCTTTTCCTACAAAGACACTGGTCATTTTGACATATTGACTGGGCCCATCGTCATGACCTCATTTTAACCTGATTACCTCTGTGAAGACCGTGTCTCCAAATACTGTCATAGTTTGGAGTATAGGAAGGTTAGGACGTCAACATATGGACTTAGTTGCGGCACAATTCAGCCATAACAACTGATTTCCCTAAAAATGGCTATTTTGCAAAATTTTATTTTTAAGAGTACGTGCTAGGTAAAGCTGGAATAAGAACATGGAATAAGAACACTAAGCGCCATAGTTTCTTGCCTCAACTACACATCAGAATTGCCAACCTAAGGATCTCTGTAGGTGTAGTAATACTTTCAGTAAATTACCAAGACTAAATTATCTGTGACTTTAAGTAGTTTTTAGAATCACACACTTCTTTCATTGTGTGTCACCGAAATGATAATAGCAAGCTCTCATTTTAAGTGTTCAGTGTTTTTATTTAAAACATTTTATTATAATTGCTAGTAAGACTGAATGCCTGCCGCCCCCCCTTTACTCCCCACCCCACC
>SJYA01009413.1:0-14416 GCA_006410615.1 Neotragus moschatus
AACTGATAATTAAAAGCAGAAATAAGAGACATAGAAATAGAGAACAAACACATGAATACTAAGGGATGAAGGGGTCTTAGATGAATTGGAAGACTGGGATTGATGTATATACACTACTGATACTATGTACAAAATAGATAACTAATGAAGACTGAGGGGCTTCCCTGATGGCTTAGTCATAAAGAATCTGCCTGCAATGTAGGAGATGTGGGTTTGATCCCTGGGTCAAGAAGATACCCTGGAGAAGGAAATGACAACTCACTCCAGTATTCTTACCTGGGAAATCCCATGGACAGAGTTGCCTGGCAGGCTACAGCCCATGGGGTTGCAAAGAATGAGAAATGCCTTAGCAGCAAGAACAACAATGATAGCTGACTGTAAAATACATGCAACTCTGCTCAGTGTTTTGTGGTAAATTAAATGGGAAGGCAGTCCAAGGAAGAGGAGATATATGTATACGTGTGGCTGATTCACTTTGCAATACAACAGAAACTAACACAACATTGCAAAACAACTATACTCCAAAATAAGATAATTGATAGTTAAAAGCATAAATAGCTGTGTAAAACAGTGTTGGGTGTTTTAATATTCATCTTCTTTAATTTCCTCCTGAATGTGCACACCTAATAAACTGCCCCAGAGATACAGTCCTTATCAATTACTCCACAGGAATAAATCAGGTTTTTGCTGCCCATCCCATCTTGTTCCAGGAAAGACATGATTACTATACAGTGACACAGTGAAAATGGAGTCAAAGGTTTTAGAGAGTAGC
Organism: Neotragus moschatus; assembly: GCA_006410615.1. Taxonomy (NCBI): domain Eukaryota; kingdom Metazoa; phylum Chordata; class Mammalia; order Artiodactyla; family Bovidae; genus Neotragus; species Neotragus moschatus. The sequence continues at coordinate 773 of SJYA01009413.1, forward strand.
TTGACACTCTGTGGATGGGGGATGAATAAAAATGGGTTTTCTCTGCTTATAATGAGGAAAATGATTAATTAATGCTCAGTTAGGAGATGGAGAGTCGATATGAACACATCCTCTGTTCAACAGCCTTGTGTAGAACCTTACACTTAAGATCTGTGAATTTCAGTGCATACAAACTTTAATTTAACAAAAAAGTAGCTAGGAAACAAAACTGAAAGCTTTATTTTTATATTTTCAGGTAAATAAGTATTTCTATCTAATGGCTAATGAGAATTTTGGGGATTATAATTTTTTATTTTATTGAGTCATAAAAGACATTATTTGTATATTTCACATTCCTCTTGTTGATTCTGCCTCCTTGATTGGCATTTTAAATATTTACAAAGATTATTGTGTCTCTTACAGTACAGAAAATCATAGGTTTTGAACATTCGTGTAACAAAACNTTGAGTCATAAAAGACATTATTTGTATATTTCACATTCCTCTTGTTGATTCTGCCTCCTTGATTGGCATTTTAAATATTTACAAAGATTATTGTGTCTCTTACAGTACAGAAAATCATAGGTTTTGAACATTCGTGTAACAAAACGGCCATTGAAATATCAAATAAAGCACAACAATAAAAGTCATTTTAATTAATAATATTTAGACATTTGGATTAACAATCTTCTATTAAAGACATCATGAGTCAAAAAGAATAATGGAGAGTTCAGTCTTGACTTTGACCTTTGCCTTCATTATTTTCTATTCGTGTATCATTGGGTGAGCAACTTCTCTAGATCTCATTTTCTTATCAGCAAAACTGGGATTATATTCATAATCTCATAAAATTTTGTTAAGAATATGTGGAAGTACAAATATATGTGTATAAAGCAGAACAAAAATATGACTAACGCATAAATCAACTGGAGCCCATTGATTCATATAATCTGAACTGTTATATACACAGATATTTTTTGAATTTGAGTTTTTCTGTTGAAGTTTAGGTCTTCATCACATTTTCTTTACTGTTTAAATAATCAATCTATTTCTTTATGTTTAGTCTTNATTTACAAAGATTATTGTGTCTCTTACAGTACAGAAAATCATAGGTTTTGAACATTCGTGTAACAAAACAGCCATTGAAATATCAAATAAATCACAACAATAAAAGTCATTTTAATTAATAATATTTAGAAATTTGGATTAACAATCTTCTATTAAAGGCATCATGAGTCAAAAAGAATAGTGGAGAGTGAAGTCTTGACTTTGACCTTTGCCTTCATTATTTTCTATTCGTGTATCACTGGGTGAGCAACTTCTCTAGATCTCATTTTCTTATCAGCAAAACTGGGATTATATTCGTAATCTCATAAAATTTTGTTAAGAATATGTGGAAGTACAAATATGTGTATATAAAGCAGAACAAAAATATGACTAATGCATAAATCAACTGGAGTCCATTGATTCATATAATCTGAACTGTTATATACACAGATATTTTTTGAATTTGAGTTTTTCTGGTGAAGTTTAGGTCTTCATCACATTTTCTTTACTGTTTAAATAATCAATCTATTTCTTTATGTTTAGTCTTCTCCCATATTCTACCCTCCATCATGCTCTCAGATAGACATAAAATGTCTGTGTATAAATTGTATTTTGAAAACACAGTCTCAACCATGTCATATCAATAGTAAAAGTATCATTCCCAATGGCTTCTCAGTAGGTCTGGAGAAAGATCCAATTCTCTCATTCTCATGGTATATGTAAGTTCAATTCCATCTTTCCACATTTCTAGCCTTCCCTTCTACCACCCCCACCTCTCCATAGAACTGTTTCATGGCATGCTAATTTTTTCTCTGTGCTTTTTCATAAGATGCTTTTTAAAAAATACCTCCTCTGTTTCCTGTCCATTGGACAAATTCTAAATATGTTTTAAGATTCAGAACAAAGGTAACTCCAATGAAGACTTACCTAGTGTTCTGTTTATTTGGAGGAAAACTTAAAAACGACTTGTACCTTTAAGTACAAGGTATTACAATATAATACCTTGTACATATCTCTATTATTTTGTATTAAATTTTCTTACTTATCTGCCCCCATAGCACCCTCTGAGTGTGTGAGCGTGAGTCTTCACTACGCTCTTTGTTTCAGCATCACCTATAGAGTGTCATACACACATGTGGTATGTTCTCAGTAAACATTTGGTACATGAGTGGGTGAAGAGCTAGAAAAGGTATATATTAGATTTTATTTCAGTTAAGTAGTTTGTTTCTAGTTAACGGACTAATCATTTCTGTTCATAACACATTTTAAAAAACATTTTAGAAATAATGAGAAATTTATTTATCAGACCATTAAGTAGAGAAAAATCTTTGAAAGCATACTGTTTCTAAAGAGGGAGATGTTTGCTGAGATTGGGAGCTAAGGAAGATTACTATTTTCAGTTACTATATCCTTTCCTTTCTTCATGATTGTTTGGTCAAAATTATCTGCTAGATTGTATCTGGAAGTCAATTAGGTAGATGCCAACTGACAAAGCTCACCTCAGTCACCACACCCTTTTTCAGAGGGTACTGTAGAAGCCACGTTGTCTAGGAAGAAAGGGTCTGTTGGTGGACAAAACCAAACTGCTCTTCTTATTTCATGGACTTTAAATATTTAAAATGANATGATTGTTTGGTCAAAATTATCTGCTAGATTGTATCTGGAAGTCAATTAGGTAGATGCCAACTGACAAAGCTCAGCTCAGTCACCACACCCTTTTTCAGAGGGTACTGTAGAAGCCACGTTGTCTAGGAAGAAAGGGTCTGTTGGTGGACAAAACCAAACTGCTCTTCTTATTTCATGGACTTTAAATATTTAAAATGATTGATTTCCATAGGAGCATTTTTGACTCCCAAGAGTATCATTATGCTATGACAATGAAAAACTAAACTCCATTTAAAGTTCCTTAGCTCCTTTGGCCTTATTTTAAAGCCTCATGCATTTTAAGCATAGAAGGAACAGATACAGCAGGCCTAAATTAGGAGCGCCTGACTCATGGATGGCTGATGTGTATCTGGAGAGCACAGCTTATCTCCTAGTGCCTTTGTCAGACATCCCTGGACAATATCATTACACTTTTCTTTTGGGTGCAGACTAATTTATTCAAAATTCTTCATAACTCNGCATAGAAGGAACAGATACAGCAGGCCTAAATTAGGAGCGCCTGACTCATGGATGGCTGATGTGTATCTGGAGAGCACAGCTTATCTCCTAGTGCCTTTGTCAGACATCCCTGGACAATATCATTACACTTTTCTTTTGGGTGCAGACTAATTTATTCAAAATTCTTCATAACTCCAATCAGCCACCATCAATCATTCTCCAGTGGAAAATAGAATGACAATCTTTTGTCATCCAGGGAAATTATCAAGAGATAATCACCACTTCCTATAGCACAGAATTATGCAATTTACAGATTGTAGTCACCAGAGTCATGCCATGGGCCGCATAAGCTATACTAAGATTACTGACTCAGAACCAGTTATCTGGTTTCTTTCTTTCTTTCTTCTTCTTCTTCTTTTTTTTTTTAATCTGGTTTCAAATCTAGCCTATGACTAGGTTGTGTGACCCTGAGATTGTGTAAGTTCATTTGCAGCATTGGGAATAATGCTATATACCTCATAGGAATGCCGATGGAAATTTATGAATTAATATTTCTAAATAGAAGATGATTATTTCTTCTATTTCTACTTCTTTCTATTATCAGTAAGCATTGGATAAGTGTTTGTTAAATAAGATTATCAGTTCTAGCTTTTAAGATCTCTCTAAGTCATGACTTTCCTGAAGATGACCACTCTTAGACTGAGAAGACAAGGTGATTGATTTTTTTTTGTATTATAGAACCCATGTAAATTTATATCTTGAGAACATACTTTAAATAAAATCTCTTTGTGAAATGAAGTCCAAAGAGATGTCATCAATTGGCAGATATCCAGTTATTTCAGTAAAAGTGATTAAAGGACTGAAGAAAATACTATTTTAAAATGACATTTGAAAGCTAAATAATTTTACAAAGTGCTGCATTCATTAGTGTATGGACACAAAAAATGTGGGGAGGTTGAATTAAGGAGAAACATAAAATGTCAGGAAAGAAGTACATCTAAGTAATCTATTAGGCTATGTAGTTGAATCCATTCCTCAAGCAGCACAGAATCTTCTAGTATTTAAATACATTGTAATGTTAATGGTATGGGAGTAATTTAGAAGTAGGATAGTTTCCTTTTTTCAAAAAAGTTATTTATTTGTGACTGTTCTGGCTCTTCAATGCTGTGCACAGTCTTTCTCTAATTGCAATGAGCACAGGCTACTCTCTAGTTATGGTGAATGAACTTCTCAATCCAATGGCTTCTCTTGTTGCAGAACACAGGTGCTAAGGGCATGCAGGCTTCAGTTGTTGTGACTTGTAGTCTCAGTACTTGTGACTTGTAGTCTCAGTAGTTGCCTTGAGGCATGTGGAATCTTCCTGGATGAGGGGTCAAACACATGTCCTCTGCAATAGTAAGTGGCTTCTTAACCAATGGATCACCAGGGAAGTCCCAGATATTTTCCTTTTTGTTATAATATATTCCCTTATATTGTTGCAATTGTTCAGTCACCAAATTGTATCCAACCCTTTGTGACCCCATGGACTACAGCATGCCAGGCTTCTCTGTCCCTTACCATCTTTCTTCGTTTGCCCAGGTTCATATCCAGTGAATCAGTGATATCATCCCTCCATCTCATCCTCTGTCACCCTCTTCTCCTTCTGCTTTCAATCTTTCCCAGCATTGGGATCTTTTTCAGTGAGTCAACTTTTAGCATTAGGTGGCCAAAGTATTGGAGCTTCAGCTTCAACATCATTCCTTCCAGTGAATATTCCGGGCTGATTTCCTTTAAGATTGACTGATTTGATCTTGTTGCTTTCCAAGGGACTCTCATGAGTCTTCTCCAGAACCACAGTTCAAAAGCATCAGTTCTTCAGCACTCTGAGTTCTTTACTGTCCAGGTCTCACATCTGTGCATGACTATTGGAAAGACCATAGCCTTGACTATATAGACTTTGCTGGCAAAGTGAGGTATTTGATTTTTAACACACTGCCTAGATTTGTCATAACTTTACTTCCAAGAGGCAATCGTCTTCTAATTTAAAGGGTACAGTAACAATTCACAGTGATTTAAAACCCAAGAAGATGAAATCTGTCACTGCTTCCACCATTTCTCCTATTTGTCATGAAGTGATTGAACTAGATGACATTTTAGTTTTTTTATTATTGAGTTTTAAGTCAGCTCTTTCACTCTTTTCCTTCACCCTCATTAAGAGGCTCTTTAGTTCCTCTTCAGTTTCTGCCATTAGACAGGTCTCATGCACATATCTGAGGTTGTTTGATATTTCTCCTGGCAGTCTTGATCCCCTTCATGGATCACTGCCTTGTTGTGATGAAGGTACTTTTGTAAGTCAATAAAGCTATGAGCCATACTGCATAGGGCCACCCACGTTGGACAGGTTATAGTGGAGAGTTCTGACAAAATGTGATCCACTGGAAGAGAGAATGGCAAGGCATTCCAGTATATTAGCCATGAGAACCCCACGAACTGTGCATTCCATATATTCAGTTTAGTTCAGTTCAGTCGCTCACTCATGTCCGACTCTTTGTGACCCCATGAATCGCAGCACACCAGGCCTCACTGTCACATCACCATCTCCAGGAGTTCACTCAGACTCATGTCCATCGAGTCAGCGATGCCATCCAGCCATCTCATCCTCTGTCATCCCCTTCTCCTCCTGCCCCCAATCCCTCCCAGCATCAGAGTCTTTTCTAATGAGTCAAGTCTTCACATGAGGTGGCCAAAGTACTGGAGTTTCAGCTTTAGCATCATTCCTTCCAAAGAAATCCCAGGGCCGATCTCCTTCAGAATAGACTGGTTGGATCTCCTTGCAGTCCAAAGGACTCTCATGAGTCTTCTCCAGCACCACAGTTCAAACGCATCAATTGTTCGGCACTCAGCCTTCTTCACAGTCCAACTCTCACATCCATACATGACCACTGGAAAAACCATAGCCTTGACTACACGGACCTTAGTTGGCAAAATAATATCTCTGCTTTTGAATATGCTATCTAGGTTGGTCATAACTTTTCTTCCAAGGAGTAAGTGTCTTTTAATTTCATGGCTACAGTCACCATCTACAGTGATTTTGGAGCCCCCCACAATAAAGTCTGACACTGTTTCCACTGTTTCCCCATCCATTTCCCATGAAGTGATGGGACCAGATGCCATGATCTTCATTTTCTGAATGTTGAGGTTTAAACCAACTTTTTCACTCCCCACTTTCACTTTCATCAAGAGGCTTTTTAGTTCCACTTCACTTTCTGTTATAAGGATGGTGTCATCTGCATATTTGAGGTTACTGATATTTCTCCCAGCAATCTTGATTACAGCTTGTGCTTCTTCCAGCCCAGCGTTGCTCATGATGTACTGTGTATATAAGTTAAATAAGCAGGGTGACAGTATACAGCCTTGACGTACTCCTTTTCCTATTTGGAACCAGTCTGCTGTTCCATGTCCAGTTCTAGCTGTTGCTTCCTGGCCTGCATATAGGTTTCTCAAGAGGCAGGTGCTCAGTAAGTATTTGCATATTTATTGACTCTTTTGGAGTCTGGCATCTTAGTTCATGTATAGTCTTTAAGAAGCAAAAGTAGGCAGATTGAATAAAAGTTGCAGAGAGCACTCTGAAAAGGAATTAAATTTTTTCTAACTCAATTTGTTTAAATTTTGTTCTCTTAGGAATCCAGGTGTCAAAAGAGTTACCATAATAGTTGTGAGAATTAAAAATGATTATTTTAAAATTCAAGAATGAAGGCAATATGGAAAAGAACAGTTAAGGAAATGAATTGTAGACCTACTGTTCAACCTACAAGGAATATAAAAAATGTTGTGGCAAAACTTTTCAGTAGCAGAATTTTTGAGATTTTGATCCATGGATAGAATAAGAAGGAATTTGAATAGTCTTTTCAGTATCACTTATAGTGCTGATGTTTATTTAATTGCTAATACAGTGTTGAAGTATATGCCAATATAAAATACACAATTTTATTTCCATTATAGACTTTTTTGGTCTATACTGTGGTCTTTTGGGGGCACTTGTTTTTTTAAATAAATAAACACATATTTTAGAAAGTGCATTTTATGATTGATTTTCAGACAAGGTCAAATGGCCTTAACCAAGGATTACTTTGAATTCCAAACATACATTTTCACAAGTATTTATTATTTTTACTTATTAGCTTTGTAGATGTATTAGCTTTGTAAATGCACTATTTTCATGGATTTAGAATAGTATTTTAAGTTAGGATTTTTAAGTTCTTTAAATTTTTTGACTCTACTACTATCTCTGAGTGAAAATCTTTCAGAAGAGAATAAACTTTTCAGCTCAATAAAAGCTCTTTGCATGCATGCTAAGTGGCTTCAGTTGTGTCTAACTCTTTATTACCCTATGGACTGTAATCTTTCAGGCTCCCCTGTGCATGGGATTATCCAGGCAAGAATATTAGCATGGGTTGCTGTTTCCTCCTCCAGAGAATCTTCCCAGCCCAGGGAATGAACCAGTGTCTTATGTCTCCTTCACTTGTAGGAGGTTTCTTTATCATGAACATTATTGCCCTGGCTATAAGAAGCTGAGTTCTGGAGAAATAGATGCTGCTGCTGCTGCTAAGTCACTTCAGTCGTGTCTGAGTCTGTGCAACCCCATAGACGGCAGCCCACCAGGCTCCCCCATTTCTGGGATTCTCTAGGCAAGAACACTGGAGTGGGTTGCCATTTCCTTTCCAATGCATAAAAGTGAAAAGTGAAAGTGAAGTGGCTCAATCATGTCCGACTCTTCGGTACCCCATGGACGGCAGCCCACCAGGCTCCTCTGCCCACGGGATTTTCCAGGCAAGAATACTGGAGTGGGGTGCCATTGCCTTCTCCATAAGACACCATTATATATATTAAGAGATTTCTTAGGTGAAATGCTTGTGAGCCAAGATGGGGAGGGAAATAAGAGAGGCTAAGAAAACAGACTGTGATGCAGGTGTGAACTTATGAAGAGAGAAATTAAGAAAGAAGTCTACATGTAAGAGTCTTAAGCTGCAGTACTGTTCAGATAGGATTCAACTAAGTTAATGGGGGAGTCCACAAGACAAAATCGCCCATTGGAAGAGTCCTCATCCCTCAGGCATAGGTCAGCCTTAACAGACTGACCATGCTCCATCATTAGATGAGAACATCACTGGAAAGGTAGCCTCAGTGCAAAGTGATAATTCAGAGCATAGCGGCTGATGCTGTGGGTCAGTTATGCCTCCATGGAGGGCATCTTTAATGGTCATCATCAACTTCCAGGGTGAAATATCTCCATTGCCAGGGGAGGATTAGTTTCATTATTTATGTCTATTTGCACCTCATCCTTATGAAATATACAAATAACATTTATGAATCAATTATTTTCTATCAGGGACGTTTATATATCTAATCATTGTTCACATTTACAGTAAATATAATATACCCATATTAATGATAAAAGAATTGAAGCTTAGAGATCCTTCCCTCTTCGGATTATACCTCTGGCTCTTATCTTTCATTTTTTATTAAAAGTTTTCTATGAATGTTATTTCTGAAAATTACCCTCTCTTGTTATCAAGAAAATGATCTCTGCTAATGCAACAATAGGTGCTAATGGGCACACTCCATTTCCTGACAAAAATGTCTGAGAGGCTTTTTAATAGGAGAGGCATATGCATGGTTACTTGTTCTTTGTTTAGTGCTCAGTGTATTAAACACATAAATATACTAAAGAATTTTAAGCCATTTGTAGCTTTAAAAATGGGCTGTATATTTTATTTTCACTAAAAATTAAAATATTCAATATCACTGTGAAATTATTATAACTGTTTCATATACCTTAAACAGTAGGCAAAGTATATACAAATGCAGTTATCACTATATTAATTACTTCATTTAATTTCAAACCAATTCTGTGATTTAATACATTTTTTAAGTTAATTCTCTATTTGTTTCCATATCTTTCAAGTATCATAGCTACAGTTACTTTGGTATATTTTAAAGATTTTAGTAATGCTCAGTTCAGTTCAGTTCAGTTCAGTCACTCAGTTGTGTCCGACTCTTTACGATCCCATGAATCACAGCACTCCAGGCCTCCCTGTCCATCACCAACTCCCGGAGTTCACTCAGACTCACACCCATCGAGTCAGTGATGCCATCCAGCCATCTCATCCTCTGTCATCCCCTTCTCATCCTGCCCCCAATCCCTCCCAGCATCAGTCTTTTCCAATGAGTCAACTCTTTGCATGAGGTGGCCAAAGTACTGGAGTTTCAACTTTAGCATCATTCCTTCCAAAGAAATCTCAAGGCTGATCTCCTTCAGAATGGACTGGTTGGATCTCCTTGCAGTCCAAGGGACTCTCAAGAGTCTTCTCCAGCACCACAGTTCAAACGCATCAATTCTTTGGTGCTCATCTACCTTGATATAATTCTGGAATTATGATTATCTTATTTGCCTTAAAAGAATAAAGGATACCTTCTCACAACAGCCAGGTTTTGGATTCTTGGTTGGGGACTAGAATCTGCCTTGTTTCTCTCAAGGTGGCTCAAAATTGAGCTATTAATCTTCAAATGGAGCTTCTTTTGGTATTATTAAATTTTCATTGTTAGGTCAATAATGCTTCTTTTTTTATTTGTCTGTTTATGCTTTTGACATAGGTTTCTGTTGTTTGCAACCAGCTACTTCGTCTCATCATTATGATATGATGAACGTACTGAAAATATATGTGTGGCTTATCAGTTTTTGGACTATTAGTTTCTTTAAATTTCATAAAATATTATGGAATCAGTCAGCTGATATAGTCCTTGCTTATAATATATTTATTTTGTCAATCACCTTAGAACACTTGATTGAAGCCTACTTCACTGGCTCAAGTCACTGGGCCNTCTACCTTGATATAATTCTGGAATTATGATTATCTTATTTGCCTTAAAAGAATAAAGGATACCTTCTCACAACAGCCAGGTTTTGGATTCTTGGTTGGGGACTAGAATCTGCCTTGTTTCTCTCAAGGTGGCTCAAAATTGAGCTATTAATCTTCAAATGGAGCTTCTTTTGGTATTATTAAATTTTCATTGTTAGGTCAATAATGCTTCTTTTTTTATTTGTCTGTTTATGCTTTTGACATAGGTTTCTGTTGTTTGCAACCAGCTACTTCGTCTCATCATTATGATATGATGAACGTACTGAAAATATATGTGTGGCTTATCAGTTTTTGGACTATTAGTTTCTTTAAATTTCATAAAATATTATGGAATCAGTCAGCTGATATAGTCCTTGCTTATAATATATTTATTTTGTCAATCACCTTAGAACACTTGATTGAAGCCTACTTCACTGGCTCAAGTCACTGGGCCAATTGTCTTCAATGCATTTTCTTTTTTTCAACTTCTTGTGATGCATGTTTGACAGAAAGGATCAATTGTTTTCATTCTTGGTAAATTTCTACCCTTTCCAAGACTATTTTATTTTATTCACTATTACTTTTTCTTTCTTGTGTGGGCAAAGAACAGTGTCTGCCATTTTATTTTATTCACTACTACTTTTTCTTTCTTGTGTGGGCAAAGAACAGTGTCTGCCATTTCAGTAAGCAAAGAATATTGTGGCCATAGCTATCAGTTACTGTACTGTGTCTTGAGGGGATTCAGGAGGGAGACAAACAGAATGCTGACTCCCAGATAGTTAAAATGCATATCCAAGCATTCAGTAAACCCAGACTCTTGCATATTCCCATATGTAGGGAAAAAAAATCATTTTGCTGACTTGTTGGTTTTTATAATTAGCACTAATCTAATGTAGTTGATGTTTCACTACATTTTTTTTTCAGCAAAAATTCCTGTATATCCTTTCTTCTCCCTTACCTCTTTAGAAAGTTCCTCAGAGCTACCTGAGAGGTTGAATCCTTGTTTATAGTTCTCAGTAAGTCTTCAGAATAATACATAATTATCAAACTTGGTTATGACTTTTTCAGTTGACCCCTGCATGTGTAAAGAGAAGGAAGTACAAGTCTATAGTTTAGAAACGTAATTAACAAAATGAATACATCAAATATGCATATACACATACATGACTTTATTAAAATAGTCATCCAAAGATACTCAATATTGTTTTTCTACAACCATTTATCTGTACAATTTATATTAGCTTTTCTCATTTGAATCTCACTATGTACTAATATACATGTCATTCTGAAGGTTCATCTTGTCCCAGAATGTACACCAGAAGTTATTACTTGCCCAGAGAAATCATTTTTTATTTCATTTCCTTTGTAACTGTCACTCTTTCTATTCACTAGCATCACTGGATATTCTAAACTTGTCATGGAATCAGGTACCTTCAACAGAATTCTTATTTCTTTTAGTAGAGAATGTTATTAGAAAACAAATCCACAAAAAACATGCACATGAGAGTTAATGGAAACCAAATATGATGTTTCTACTACTATTGAGCCAATTTAGTAACATAACTTGAAAAAGTATTTATATTTATGGCTATGAGTTTTATTGATCCTTTCAATTTAACTTGTTATCATAGTTTGCTTTTTTTAAATTTTAATTTTTACTTTATTTTACTTTACAATACTGTATTGGTTTTGCCATACATTGACGTGAATTGACCACGGGTGTACATTAGTTCCCAATCCTGAACCCCCTCCGACCTCCCACCCCATATCATCTCTCTGGATCATCCCCGTGCACCAGCCCCAAGCATCCTGTATCCTGTATCGAACATAGACTGGCAATTCATTTCTTACATGATAGTATACATGTTTCAGTGCCATTCTCCCAAATCATCCCACACTCTCCCTCTCTGTCAGAGTCCAAAAGTCCGTTCTCTACATCTGTGTCTCTTTTGCTGTCTCGGATACAGGGTTATCATTACCATGTTTCTAAATTCCATATATATGTGTTAGTATACTGTATTGGTGTTTTTCTTTCTGGCTTACTTCACTCTGTATAATAGGCTCCAGTTTCATCCATCTCATTAGAACTGATTCAAATGTATTCTTTTTAATGGCTGAGCAATACTCCATTGTGTATATGTACCACAGCTTTCTTACCCATTCATCTTCTGATGGACATCTAGGTTGTTTCCATGTCCTGGCTATTATAAACAGTGCTTCAATGAACATTGGGGTACGTATGTCTCTTTCAATTCTGGTTTCCTCAGTGTGTATGCCCAGCAGTGGGATTGCTGGGTCATATGGCAGTTCTATTTGCTTGCTTTTTGAAAATTGTTTTCATTCACACTTGATTTGTCCTCTTGGGTAAGATAGTAGCATTTTATTATGGCCTTCTACTTTAAAATGAAAGCAGATTTCTGATAGTATAAATTTCAGCAATAGTGTTTCACACATGCTTCATGAGCTGAAATATCAGCATCATTCAACCAGAGAAAATACTATGCAAACTTAATGCACNCAATTCTGGTTTCCTCAGTGTGTATGCCCAGCAGTGGGATTGCTGGGTCATATGGCAGTTCTATTTGCTTGCTTTTTGAAAATTGTTTTCATTCACACTTGATTTGTCCTCTTGGGTAAGATAGTAGCATTTTATTATGGCCTTCTACTTTAAAATGAAAGCAGATTTCTGATAGTATAAATTTCAGCAATAGTGTTTCGCACATGCTTCATGAGCTGAAATATCAGCATCATTCAACCAGAGAAAATACTATGCAAACTTAATGCACAAGAAGGAATAACAGCTTCTCTTTCCCTATGAACATGCCATATTGGTAACAATCAACATCACTGATGTGACCCCATAGTATAAGCCAGCACAGTAAGGATCTTAAACATACAGATGCTTTAAAATTCCTTGATATTGAAGGAAGAAACTTCCTTCATTTTGAAGTCTTGAAACTTATTGATGCTTGCATATGAACCCACCTTCTCCTTCTGATTAGTTTTGTTGCTTGGTAAATAACTCAAGATGGAAGCAGAAGATAGAGTGTGTGAGAATGTGGAGATATCTGTGTGTAGAGCCTACCAAACGATACCAAAAGAGTATATAGAGAAATCCTAATTCCCGCTCATGGGTTAGTAAGGGGCCAAATAATTGCATGGAGAGGAGTTGGAGAAAAAGAATTGATGACTAGGTAGACAAATTTAAAAAACAAATTTAAAACAGCTTGTCTGGGAAGTTCTGATTTATCCACCATATTCACCAGATATTGCATCTTCAAAATTCCATTTATTTCAGTTGTTACAAAATTCTTTTAATGGAAAATATTTCAACTCCCTGGAAGAATCTAAAAGGCATCTGAAATAATTCTTTGCTGAACAAGATACAAAGTTTTCGGAAGATGGACTTTCAGGAAGTTACCTGAAAAATGGCAGGAGGTAGTGCAAGAAAACAGTGGGTACGTTGTTCAATGAAGTTCTCGGTGAAAATGAAAATTTTATCTTTTATTTTTACTTAAAAACAAGAGGAACATTTTGGCCAAACAAATATAATACCTCTCAATATACCAGCAAATTTGGAAAGCTCAGCAGTGGCCCCAGGACTGGAAAAGATCAGTTTTCATTCCAACCCCAAAGCG
>SJYA01009414.1:0-14979 GCA_006410615.1 Neotragus moschatus
GGTGGTTCCAGCACCTGGAGGAGTTGTGACCGTTGTGACCATCCTGGTAGTGCAGACGACCTTGGCTTCAAAGCAGACACTCCCTTAAGTGTCTGCTCATGTCTCTGCTTCTTCCTCCGGTAGCTGAGGACGTGCTGACTGTGTGTTTGTGCGTTTCAGGAGCAGGCCCGGGCCCAGAAGCCCACACCGCCCGCGTCCCCCACGCCCCAGCCGGCTCAGGAGAGGCCACCATCGAGCCCCGTCTACGAGGTTGGTGGTGTCAGTCGGTTTGCCAGCGACTCTCTGACTCCCTCGAGACGCCCTTCCCAGCCCAGTGCCCTGTGGATGGGGTCTCTCCCTGCACTCGTTGGTGACCCAGAGAGCAGTGCCCCTGTGTGTGGGGTTCGCACCCCCCCCGACTTCCCCTTGCCCGCTGCGTCTCCTGGCACCCGGGAACCAGAAGTCTGCTGCCCTTTCCCTCCCTCTCTCTGCGCCGCTCCTCAGCTCCCCTCTCCCTGGCCCTTGCTCCAGAGTCCTCGGTCCCTAGGACCTGCTCCTTTGAGCCCTGGTCACTGAGCGACCTCCCTACCCCCCCACCAAAGGCCCCTGTGGCCCCTCTCCCAGAGCAGCTTGGCCCCCGCCACCCACACCCGCTCCCCCGAGCTCGAGTCCCCTCTGCCCCAGGGTCCTGTTCACTCGCCTGTCTTCCCTCATCACCTCAGACGTCACCTCTCAGCGGGGACTTGCTGAGTCCCAGGTGCACACACTGGCTTGACTTAGGAAGCAGAGGGGTTAGGGGTTGGGAGAGCTGTGGGCTGGCCTGGCTGGTGAGGTTTTATAACTGATTCCATAGAAAGGGGCCCTTCGTAGGCCCCCCACATGCCCCACAGCCGGGCCAGCCTGCCTGAACCACCCGATGGGCGGGGAGCGCTGGTGGGGGAGGCCGACCCCGCCCCACTGACCTGCTCAGGGTGACCCCCCAGCGCAGTGGCTCCTCACCCTCCTGTCTGTCCCCCTGCCTCCAGAGGGTGCTGCCAGCAGGAGCCTGTTGCTGCTTTGTTCGGTTCTCGATGGGCTCCTGTGTCTGGCTGAGGTGCAGCCCTTCTGCCTGCCCACCTGCACCCTTGCCACCCTCTGGAAGACTGGGCCCTGACTTCTGGCCCTTCCTGGAGCTGCTCCATGCTGGCACCTTGCTGGCCTACCTCTGAGGGTGTCCCAGGCGCACCCTGGCCGGGCTGGTAGTCGGCCTGGGGCTGTCAGCAGAGCGCCCTGTGCTCTCGTGTGTAGCTTGGTGGTCGTTCCCATGCCTCGTCTCCGCAGCGTTGGTGGGCATGGCACCCGCCATGCGCGGGCTCCTCTGCTCCAGCTGGAGGGCTGGGGTGCTGCCCTGGAGCTGTCGTCAGAACCTCAGAGGGCTGGGGGCTCTGGGGGCTTGGGGTGCCTTGGCAGTCTGGGCCCGAAGGGGAGCAGGCCAGACTTGCCCCAGGAACGTGCGTCTCTCGTGTCTGGCAGGTCCTTAGTGACGGCAGGACTCGGGGTTGGGGCGGGGCCCTGTCAGGATGCAGGCTCTCGTAGGACGTTGGTGGCTGACTCGCCTCCCCCTGCGTCTGTCCCGTGTTGGCCAGGGCTGCTGGGTTTCCGCATGGCTCTGGACGGTGGGGCCACGGGAACTTGCCCTTGACTCCCCAGGACGCAGCTCCATTCCGGGCTGAGCCGACCCCCAGCATCGAGCCTGAGCTGGGCTACAGCGTGGAGACCACGGAGTACCCGGAGGCCTACGTCTCGGGGGCCGTCTACGAGAGCACGGAGGCGCCGGGCCACTATCGAGCAGGTGCGGGGCCTCCTGTGCCACGCCCCCTCTGCTGCTTTCCCGCAGGCTGAGCTGCCCTACCTCTGCTGTGGCCCAGCCCTGGGGGCTTCCAGGGAGACCCGTGCCCGTGTGGGGGCCACTGAGGGGGTGGGCATGGAGGAGGGGCTCCTGCTGTCGTCTTCCCCAAGGGGAAGCCCCGATGTCTGGAGGTCACAAGGTGGCGGTCTCTGTCACCCTGAAGGTGGAGTGGGTGGATGAGCGTGGGGCTCCCTTCTGTATGTGTGGGCCCGTTCCCCCTCGGGGAGCGACATGGGGATCAGCATGAGAACCCGCCCAGGGCAGTGCACTCGCCTCCCCGAGCACGACGGCAGGTGATCAGCTGTCTCTCGCTCGCTGTTCACTTGTTCGGAGCGTGGACGTTTCCTGATAATAGTGCTGGATATTTGAAGTTTAAAAAATTATTCCCTGACAACTGTCCCAGTTTCAACCAAGATGATCCCTCTGTGGGTTCGCTCCTTGGGGTGGCGGCTCCTGTCAGTAGGAGGGGCAGGTGGCCCTTGGTGCCCTGGGGCCACTGACTCCCGGACGTTGGGGAGGGCTGTCTGCCGGGAGTGAGCGTGGAGCTCTGGTTCTCTGTCAGACTCGGCCCTGGTTTGTTCTAGAGGAAGGCACCTACGATGAATATGAAAACGACCTTGGAATCACTGCCATCGCCCTCTATGACTACCAGGCTGGTGAGAAACCGCTGGCGGGCCAGAAGGAGGGCTGGGGGGTGCGGGACTGGCGGTCCAGCGACTCCTCTCTCGAGAGTTAGGACTCTCAGCCCGCTATTTACAGTTTTTAAAAAGAACTTATATTTAAACAATTGTAAGGTTAATAGAAAAGTTGCTGATACAGTGCAGGGAATTCTGTACCTTCCTCAGTCCCACTGCATCTAGTCTGGGTTAGGGTTTTTGTGTGTGTGTGCTGAATCTTTTAGCTGTGCAGGCTTTCTCCAGTTGCGGGGAGCGGGGGCTACTTTTCGTCCTGGCGTGAGGGCTTCTCATTGTCGTGGCTTCTCTTGTTGCAGAGAGTGGGCTCCAAGGCGCTTGGGCTTCAGGAGTTGCAGCTTGTAGGCTTGAGGAGTTGGGGCTTAGTTGTTTCGTGGCGNTGTCCCGTGTTGGCCAGGGCTGCTGGGTTTCCGCATGGCTCTGGACGGTGGGGCCACGGGAACTTGCCCTTGACTCCCCAGGACGCAGCTCCATTCCGGGCTGAGCCGACCCCCAGCATCGAGCCTGAGCTGGGCTACAGCGTGGAGACCACGGAGTACCCAGAGGCCTACGTCTCGGGGGCCGTCTACGAGAGCACGGAGGCGCCGGGCCACTATCGAGCAGGTGCGGGGCCTCCTGTGCCACGCCCCCTCCGCTGCTTTCCCGCAGGCTGAGCTGCCCTACCTCTGCTGTGGCCCAGCCCTGGGGGCTTCCAGGGAGACCCGTGCCCGTGTGGGGGCCACTGAGGGGGTGGGCATGGAGGAGGGGCTCCTGCTGTCGTCTTCCCCAAGGGGAAGCCCCGATGTCTGGAGGTCACAAGGTGGCGGTCTCTGTCACCCTGAAGATGGAGTGGGTGGATGAGCGTGGGGCTCCCTTCTGTATGTGTGGGCCCGTTCCCCCTCGGGGAGCGACATGGGGATCAGCATGAGAACCCGCCCAGGGCAGTGCACTCGCCTCCCCGAGCACGACGGCAGGTGATCAGCTGTCTCTCGCTCGCTGTTCACTTGTTCGGAGCGTGGACGTTTCCTGATAATAGTGCTGGATATTTGAAGTTTAAAAAATTATTCCCTGACAACTGTCCCAGTTTCAACCAAGATGATCCCTCTGTGGGTTCGCTCCTTGGGGTGGCGGCTCCTGTCAGTAGGAGGGGCAGGTGGCCCTTGGTGCCCTGGGGCCACTGACTCCCGGACGTTGGGGAGGGCTGTCTGCCGGGAGTGAGCGTGGAGCTCTGGTTCTCTGTCAGACTCGGCCCTGGTTTGTTCTAGAGGAAGGCACCTACGATGAATATGAAAACGACCTTGGAATCACTGCCATCGCCCTCTATGACTACCAGGCTGGTGAGAAACCGCTGGCGGGCCAGAAGGAGGGCTGGGGGGTGCGGGACTGGCGGTCCAGCGACTCCTCTCTCGAGAGTTAGGACTCTCAGCCCGCTATTTACAGTTTTTAAAAAGAACTTATATTTAAACAATTGTAAGGTTATAGAAAAGTTGCTGATACAGTGCAGGGAATTCTGTACCTTCCTCAGTCCCACTGCATCTAGTCTGGGTTAGGGTTTTTTTGTGTGTGTGCTGAATCTTTTAGCTGTGCAGGCTTTCTCCAGTTGCGGGGAGCGGGGGCTACTTTTCGTCCTGGCGTGAGGGCTTCTCATTGTCGTGGCTTCTCTTGTTGCAGAGAGTGGGCTCCAAGGCGCTTGGGCTTCAGGAGTTGCAGCTTGTAGGCTTGAGGAGTTGGGGCTTAGTTGTTTCGTGGCGCATGAAATCTTCCAGATAAGGTGTCCAACCCGCGTTGGCAGACAGTCTGTTGCCCGCTGTGCCACCAGGGACGTCCTGGCTTAGGGTTTTGTATGAAGGGCTCTGTTGGGTCTCTGTAGCTGCCATGTGCGTGCAGAGCCACCCTCACTGAGCAGTGGAGCCCGGGGCCCCTCCACCCCAGCACCCTGCATCCCCGCGGAGCCTCCGTGGGAGGATGCCAGCTCGAGGGGCTGCTGGTGAGTCTTCCTCCTGGCGGTTGGCTGACCCGGAGACACCAAGGGTGACCACTGCTCTCTGGCCTCCTCCCCAGCGGGCGACGATGAGATCTCCTTCGACCCCGATGACATCATCACCAACATCGAGATGATTGATGACGGCTGGTGGCGCGGGCTGTGCAAGGGCAGGTACGGGCTCTTTCCCGCCAACTACGTGGAACTGCGGCAGTAGGCGCCCCGCCCCCGCCACGCCTCGCCCGGCCGCGCCCAGCCAGGGCCGCCGGCCTGGCGCCCCTTAGGGTGTGGAGGGGCCTGCGCGCTCCTGCTTTTCTATTTAATACTTCTGCTGATGCTTTTGGAAATGTTTACGCCCCAGAACTTGCTAATATATTGTAATCATGTTCCTTGGAGGACCCGCTGATTGTTTTTTATGCATTTAAGGTATTTTCTTTTTTTGCCAAATCGACTGTGGCGTGGAGCCACTTCGGTGACCTTCAGTTCCGAGTTCGGGTTGTCCGTGCCCCGCTGTCAGAAGGCAGGACCACCCCTTGTGGTGGGGGCCTCCTCTTGGGGGGTTTGGAGAAAGAGGGAAGGGCCTGATGGGAAGTTAGCGTTGCAGGAAAGCTCTAGAAAGTACTGGAGCGTTCTGGTTGCATGGAGGCGCTGCTCTTGCTGTGAAATCCTGCAGTGGTTGCTAGGTTTCGCAAAGCCCCGCCTTTCTCCTCTTGTCCTGGATGCTGCGGGAAGGCAGGTCCCTTCCCCCGGTGAACCGCAGAAATGCTTCCCATCAAGGGAGCTGTACTCTTTCTGCCAAAATAGCATGTTAAACGACAGCAAAATGTAATGGGTCGACTTGCCTGAGAATGTGAAGTGAGCAAGCGTGAGCTCTCCTGGGCTGCTGTGGGGAGCCCATCCCCCGGGAGGGGCTGGGAGGCCTGCTCAGCACCCTCCCGAGTGACCATGGGGAACTGCTCGGGTGTTGGGGCCTCAGTGGCTGCAAGGGACACGTTTTCTTTTCCTGAAGTGCGTTTGCTTTACCAGTTAGGTTGGGTTTTATATGCAATCCTTGTATCTAAGTTTCTGTAGCACACCTCATAGGTATGGTTTTTTTAAATTAAATATTCAAAATAAACTTTTTTTGACCCATTTGCTGCCGAGTCGCTCTACATGTGGTCTCTTTATTTTCTGGCGGGGGCCGGCCTGGCTGTCAGCACCCAGCAGGATAGAGCTTGGTGTCTATCAGCTCCAGGCCAACCAGGTTCCCTTTCGAAGAGGCAGACATCTTAAAAGATATTTTTTTTAGGAGTTGAAATGTTTTAACTCTCGAATTGTCAATTATTTGCACAAGGATTCCATGCAGGATAGAAAATGCCATGTTTAAAACTCATTTCTGAATTATGGTTCTCAAAGTAAGTCAAGTGGTGGTTGCAAGGTAGCCAAAGGTATCGTTTTCCTGGGGTGCAGTAAGGCCCGTTCAGGAAGGAGGGTGGCCGGGCCTGGGGGCGGGGCACGGGAGGACGGGGTTGGGGAGAGTGCTGTGTGGCCGCGGGACATGTTCCATGGCACATCCTGGTCGCCCCGATCTGCCTGTGCTCCTGTTGGTTTCTGATTTGGAGATCCCAGCGGGGCAGGGTCCCACTGTGCTCACCCAGCCCCCCAGTTTCCAAGGCAGGAGGCAGGTCTCCCCTTGTGGACAGCTCATGTGGCCACTGAGAACCTCGAGGCCAGTGGAAGGTCAGCTCCCCTACCTCCAGGGCCCCTGTGCCCTCCCAGGCGAGCTGTGTCTCAGCAGCCAGCCCCTCCAAGGACCCTTGCCTTGCGGGCTGCCTTTTGTCTGCAAGCTAAAAATGGAGCGAGATAGCTGCAGAGTCAGCCGGGGTTGGTCCGTGGTTAGAGTGGTGCTCTCTGAAAATTCAGGAACTGAGGAGGCGGCCCTCGCTGCCCACCATCGTGCTCCTGTCTCCCTGGATCTGGCAGGAGCTGGCCTGGGTCCTCTGGGCATTCACAGGCGCTGGAGGTGGGGCTGAAAGCCTGGGTCACCTGGGCTCATTTTCTTCCTGCCAGGCCTCCTGTAGAACCTTCTGGCTCTGCTGAGCCACCTCATTGACCCCCTTCAAGCCTGAGGGTGATGCCAGTGCCTCCCAGTGCTCCCTGGACACTGGTGCTGCCTCTTGGCTGGCTCTGTGTACAGGATCCGGGTCTGGGCGAGCCCGGCCCTCCTCCCATTGCCCAGGGTGGGGTCGGGACAGGAGGCCCTGGTGCTGTAGGTTGGGCTGCTCTGTCCACAGCTGCCTGCAGGGGGCGCTGCTCCTGGAGAAATGGGCCGGGGAGGTTTCCCCACGATCTGCGGGGGGGCAGACCGTGAGGAAGGTGGGGTCAGCAGGAGCAGAGGCCTCTTGGCCGTGTCTGTGTGTCCTGCTGACCACAGAGCCCGGCGGGCAGGTGGGGGCTCTCCGAGAAGGACGACTCATTCTGCTGGTCCGGCCCCAACATGCCACGTGTGTGTTCTGTTACCTGTACTGCCTGGCTGACCACTTTCTTCCACAGAAAACAGGAATAAAAGCTGTCCTCTTGCCTCCCAGACTGGGGTTCCGGGGGTTGTTCTCCGGGCTCGAGTTTGGAGTGTTGCGCCGGGATACACCTTAAGGGTCCTCTGACGGGGAAGCCGGGGGCATCTTAGTGGTGAGACACACAGCTCAGTTTAGGAGTCGGCTTCTCCTGAAACGTTAGGATGCCCTGATCTTACCGTCTCAGACCCATGTTTTAAAGCCTATTTTTTTTTTTTCATCACCCTTTTGGATATTTCTTCTGACCTGTCTGTTCTCCCCTGGGAAGACAAACTCTACATGTACGACTGTGAAAATTACAGTGGAAGGGAAAATAATAGCAGACAGGCAGTAGGGATGGGCTGGGTAAGAAGCTTATTTCCTCCCCACGGTCGGTTGTAATATTGCTTATTCAATTATATTTAAAACTCTCCAGGAGACCTCTGGTGCTCCAGTGCCTAAGACTCCAAGCTCCCAGTTTAGGGGGCCTGGGTTCAATCTCTGGTCAGGAATCTAGGACCACTCTCCCCCCACCACGCCGAAGCTAAAAATGATGCTGCCTGCCTCGACCAACAAAGATGGAGGATTCCGCAACTAGAGATCCTGCGTGCGGCAACACAGATCCTATGTGCTACGGCTAAGAACTGGAGCAGCCAAATAAGGTTTTTAAATTTCTGAAGAAAAAACCCAGTCATGCAGGAGAACTCAGTTGCTGTTTGTGAGCCGTAGAGATCTCCAGCTGACACACACCGTCTCAAGATTTATCAGTCAGTATTTTCTCTTTAATTAAACTTCCTGTTACTAACAAATACCATCTCATGGGCCCTCCTCCAAGGGATCTTCCCAACCCAGGGATCGAACCCAGGTCTACCTGCATTGTGGGCGGATTCCTTACTCTCTGAGCCACCAGGGAAGCCCGCCTCCGGGGTGGGCTGTGTGAGGTGTGTGTGAGCATCTCTGGAGGTCTGATAACCCTCAGGTGTGCAGAATAGTGACCTCCCGCAGATGTCCGCCTGCCAGTCTCAGGAGCCTGTGATTGTCACCCTACACAGCCAAGGGCAAGTAGAGTCTCTAACAGGCTGGCCTTGGTTGGGGGTTGTCCAGTGGGCCTCAGGTAATCCCGGGGGTCTTTAAATTGGAAGAGGCAGATAACAGACTTTAGAATCAGAGTGATGATGTGGGAAGGGGCTCCACCGGCCGGTGCTGGCTTGGGAGGTGGAGGCAGGAGCCACAGCCAAGGAATGGGGATGCCTTTAGAAACCAGAAAAGGCAGAGAGGGACAGGGTCACTCCTGTAGCCTCCCGCGGGCAGGAGGCCTGCCTACAAGTTGATCTTAGCTTCTGAGACCTCCCCTGGATCCTGACCTGCAGAATCTTAAGGTCACAGACTTCTGTTCTGGGCCAGTAAGCTTGGGGTCATTCATATGGCAGCCACACGGAGCTAATCTGCTGTCCATGGCGGGGGCGTGGGATGAGGTCCAGCTGTCTTTGAGGAGCAGGGTGCTTATTTTCCTTCCCCCCCCCCCTCCACGAGACCCACATCAGGCTCCCGGAAGGAGCTGGATCCGTGGTCTGCCGCTGATGCAGTGACTGAGTGAGCCAAGCTGCTGTGGTGTGAACGTGAGAAGCGGCTTCAGGTCACAGTTGGCCCCTCAGCCAGTGATGCTCGGAGGTGAAGCCTGGAACTTGTGCTCGTTAGCAGGCAGTCCCCGTTGCCCTGTTTCTCCTTTCTGCAGTCAGGAACATGAGAGTGATGGCAGGGGCTCTGCCAGCTCTTCCGGACTGCGAGGCCCTGTGAAGGTACGTTGGGAAGACGGCGGAGCAGAAATTGGGGCTGCCACACCAGTCTTGCCTGCTTCAGTACTTTTATTTTTCTTTCTGATAAGACAGAGAAATAAACTAAGGCAAAGAGTGTTGCCCACTATCCAGTCCTACAAGGACCAAATCATTGGTCCCCGCAGTTGCTGGTGGACAGTGCACCCTGAGGGAACTGAGGACAAAGAATGAGTTCCTCTGCGCTCTAGGAAAACAGGCCCCTTGGGCAGAGAAATGTTAATGAGCCCAGATTCTCACATCTTCCCATACGTAGAAAAAAACACTGAACTTATTAACGGAGCTACTTGTTGCTCATGGCTAACGGTGAGTTTTTCTTATTTAAAAAATATGTTTGGCCTTGCCATGTGGCTTGAGGGATCTTAGTTCCCAGAGCAGGGATCAAACGTCCATCCCTGGCAGTGAAAGCATTGGGCTCTGACCTCTGGATCCCTCGGGGATTCCGAGCAGCGCACTTTTATTAAGCTGTAAACTTGACTGCTTGTATTTTCTAGTCATCCGTAAACACAGTGGTTGCTTCTTCTGCCCCTTGGAGCAATTCCTCAGAGCTGTCTAGGAAGTTGTCTCCAGACTGTGGTTCAGTAAGAACCTGAGTCAAACTCAACTCAGAGGTCATTTGCTTTTTGATTTCCCCTAGTACCTGTTGTAACTGCAAACACAATTCCCGATTGATTGACTGAGTCAAGTATGAAATTTCCCTCCAAATAGGTTTGACCTAGCTTACACAGGGGGCGTCCCTGGTGAAAGCTCCACCTGCCAGTGCAGGAGACGGATTCTGTCCCTGGGTGGGGAAGATCTGGAGAGGGGAGTGGCAACCCGATCCAGTATTCTTGCCTGGGAACTCCCATGGACAGAGGTGCTTGGTGGGCTACAGTCCATGGGGTTGCAGCAGAGTCGGAACTTACACGGAGTGGGTGTTTCTTTGTCATTTTGCCAAATATGCATATTGTAAAAGTTTTACATCTCTAACAATCTAACAAGTGAAAACATATTTTTGTTGTTGTTCAGTTCAGTTCAGTCGCTCAGTCGTGTCTGACTGTTTGCGACTCCATGAATTGAAGCACGCCAGGCCTCCCTGTCCATCACCATCTCCCGGAGTTCAGTCAAACTCACGTCCATCGAGTTGGTGATGCCATCCAGCCATCTCATCCTCTGTTGTCCCCTTCTCCTCCTGCCCCCAATCCCTCCCAGCATCAGAGTCTTTTCCAATGAGTCAACTCTTCGCATGAGGTTGTTGCTTACGTTTAATTTTCCTTCCAGTGAATTTCCCGGCCCCCCTTCTCTCTTTCCTTCTCGACTTTTTTGCTTCCTTTTTAAAAAAACATACTAGTGAGGGACTTCCTTGGTGGGCCAGGGGTTGACCCCGTGCTCCCACTGCAGGGGGGTCTAGGTTCCATCCCTGGTCAGGGAACTAGATCCCATATGCTGCAATTAAGACCCAGCACAGCCAAATAAATAAATATTACACACACATGATTCTTTAGAAGCTCATAGGAAAATTCAAACGGGCTGTTAATTCTGGAAATGTTTGAGACTAGACATTATGAAAACCCTCTTGCCATAAAACATGAAGAGTGTTTAATTTTAACAAGTCTCTTTTCAGTGGAGCGTGATGCTTGAGAGAAGGTAAGGAACACCTGTGAGTTGGGGAGATGAAACAGAAGAGGAAGCGGAAACAGAACATAGCAGTCCTGACATCCTGATGACCACAAGGCCATCAGTTTGTCAGTACCTGGGCCCAGAGCCTAGGGGGTTATTAGGCACGTGGAGCAGGGGATAAGGGTCCAGCAAGTGTGCAGCTGGAACAGAGGACCTGAGTAAGGCCTGGGACCTTGAGTGGACACTGCCTCAAGGAAAGGGTAGGGGTGTGTGAATATCTGCCCACTGGCAAAGAGGGATTCTGAAATAACGGTCTGTGAGGGGGGTAGGGGAGAGGTGGTTTGATATTCAGTGGAGATTTTGCCTAAAGGAGGTTAATGATGGAAGAAAGGAGGTGGAAAGGGCAAGTTTGGACAGGATGCTAGGGGGCAGGGATAGAATACAGAAGGGAAGGAGGTTAAGCAAGACAGTTCCCAACACTGGCCACTAGCTGGCGCCAGTAAGGCAGCACAGCTTGGTCTCCCTCTGAGAGCGGTGATTCTCTACTACAGGGCTCCTGTGGTTTTCCAGTGGGTTGATTCCAGGACCTCTGCAGACACCAGAATCTGTGGATGCTCCAGTGGCTTATGTTAAATATATTTGCATATAACCTATGCACACTTTCCCATATACTTTAAATCCTGTCTACATTACCTATGATACCTAATGTGATGTAAATGGTATATAGATCATTGCTAGGTGCATGGAAAACTTGAGCTTTGCTTTTTGGAACTTTCCAGACTTTTTTCTCCACAAATATTTTCACTCAGTGGTTGGTTGAATCTGAGGATTCAGAACCCAGTAATACAGAGGGCTGACTGTATATTCTTTGCTTTTTCGTAAGAATTGGTAATGTAGAGATAAAAGAAACAGCCTTGGTAAATCTGCAGATAGAAAGACTAGTGGTTGCCAGAGGCTGGAGGACTAGGGGAGCAGGGAGTGACTGCTCATGGGCACCGGGTTCCTTTAGGGGTGATGAAGATGTTGACAGTGGATGGAGGTGCTGGTTGAATTGTATGCTAAAATGGTGAATAGTTTTTTTTTAAAGGACAGAGAGTATGTCTCAGTCCTGAAGCTTGCAGATGGATATAGGGATAGACAATCGCGATACCATGTGAAAGGCACAGGAACCCTGGGCATCCAGAGGACAGTGAGTGGTGGGGTCAGGGAAGGATTCTGGGATGAGGTGGGGCTTGGGCAGCATCTTAAGAGATGCAGGGTGTTCTGAGCAGAATGACCAGCAGGGCAGAGACTGTATACAGGGCATCAATACTGCTGAAGCCTCAGGTGTTTTGTGGAGCATTGTGGACACTGAGGGTGGAGACAGGCAGGGCTTCGTGTTTTCTGGGAGGAGCCTCCAGACACTGGACATCACATAATACTTAGCCTCTCAGCACCAAAGTCCTTACAGATGAATCTTAAACTCAATTTTTGGAATTTAACCCTTTGTATTTTGTGGTTACCTTCTTCCATGTGTATGCTCAAGAAAAAAGATGCCTTCATATTTAAATTACTGAAAACAAAATACAGTATTATTTGTATTTCTAAAAAAGTTTTCTTCCCTTTGGTGAGAATGTAGGGTTTGAGTCAACACTGGCTTCTCCACTCTGTTGCCGTGGTCTGTTTACCTGTCTTCTCACAAGTGCCCCACAGTCTCTATTACTGGGGCCATGTAGTAAGTCTTGAAATAGGGTAGACTGATTTCTCTCACTTTTTTCTCCTCCTTTTTTTAATCAAAATTGTTTTAGCTGTTATAATTCCTTTGTTTCCCATATACATTTTAGAATAATCTTGATTGTATCTACAAAAAATCTTGCTGGGACTTTTGATTGGAAATGTGTTAACTTTATCTATCAATTGAAGGAGAGTTGACATCTTCACTCTAAAGAGCCTTCTATTAGAAGAAACAGTGTTTCTTTCTATTTAGTTAGATATTCTTTCACTTACTTCTTCAGCATTTTGTTTTCCACATACAGTTCTTGTATGTGTTTCATTAAGGTGTTTTGTTTTCTAACAACGATACATGGCATTGTATTTTTAATTTCCTTGTGTATATTCACTGCTAGTCTATAGAAGTACAGTTGATTTATGTAGGTTTATTTTGTATCCCGCAACCTTGGCTGAGTTCCTGTATACATTCTAGAAATATTTTTTGGTAGATTCCTTGGGGTCTTCTACGTGGATAATTATATCATCTTGAGAAGCGGGACGGTTTTATTTCTCCTTTCCAGTCTGTATGCCTCCTGTTTTCTGTTCTTGCCTTACTGTCCTGGCTGGGGTTTCTGACCCTGTGTTGAGAATGGATATTCTCCTCCCAGGCTTAGGAGGCAGTCACTCAGTTTTTCTCCAGTAAGTGTGGTGTGTCTAGGTGCTGTTTATGTATTTATATATGTTGAGTTATAGCTGGTTTGCAGTGTTGTGTTACTTTCTGCTCCACAGCAAAGTGATTCAGTTATGCGTCCATACGTGTTCTTTCTAAAACTCTTCCGTTTGGCTTGTCCCAGGGTATTGAATCTAGTTCCTTGTGCTGTACCGTAGAGGAGCGTCGTTTATTCTGTGTAGTGTAGGCTCTCTGTAGTGGCCTCCATCTGTTAGCCCCAGCTCCCCCATCCTTCCCTGCTCCCCTCCCCCAGGGCAACCAGCAGCCTGTCCCCACGTCCATGGTTCTATTTCTGCTTCGTGGGGAGGCTCACTTATGTCATAGTTTAGATTCTACATGTAAGTAATATCCTATGGTATTTGGTTTTCTCTTTTTAACTTCACTTTGTACGATAATCTATTTGCATCCATGTTGCTGCAAATGGCATTATTTCCTTTTTTACAGCTCAGTAGTACTCCGTTGTGTGCGTGGACCACATCTTCTGTATTCACCCTGCATGTGCTTTTTTTAAATTGAGGATGTTAGTCCCTCCTGCTGCCTCTTCTTACACCCCTTTACCCTGCTCCTTTATAATATTATTGGCAGAAACGTTTTCTCTAGTCCTGCCTTCATCCATGAGCTGTGCAACGGTGTTTTTAGAGGCAGCCTCTGAGATGGCCTCCGGTTGTCCTCGCCTCCTAGTGCCACACCCTTGTGCAGCCCCCTCCCACACAGAGTCGGGCTGACCTGCGTGCGTAACTATAGGACGCTGGGAAAATGGCAGATGTCGCTTCCAAACAGAGGACCTAAGACACGCTGCAGCTTCTGCCTTGCTGCCCTAGAGCTTTCGTAAGGAAGTTCAAAGAGCGCTTTGGAGGGTCCAGCGGGCAAGGAACCAAGGCCTCCCATTGTGTGAGTGTGTCGCCTTGGAAACGAGTTCTCCATCCACAGGCAATCCTGGCCAACACCCAGACTGAGAGCCTGAGCCAGCCCCCTGCAGCTGACCTGCCTCCATTCCTGCCCTTGGGAAACAGTTGGAGATATTTTAAAACTTGCATTGAACCATGGTTGATTTACAACGTCGTGTTAGTTTCAGGTGTACAGCAAAGTTAATTAGGTACATGTATGCTGCTGCTAAGTCGCTTCAGTTGACCCCATAGACGGCAGCCCACCAGGCTCCCCCGTCCCCGGGACTCTCCAGGCAAGAACACTGGAGCGGGTTGCCATTTCCTTCTCCAATGCATGAAAGTGAAAAGTGAAAGGGAAGTCGCTCAGTCGTGTCGGACTCTTAGCAACCCCATGGACTGCAGCCCACCAGGCTCCTCCATCCATGGGATTTTCCAGGCAAGAGTACCGGAGTGGGGTGCCATTCCATACATATATATGTATATTTATACATACACTATATATGAGTGGTGAGTCACTTCAGCCATGTCTGACTCTGCAACCCCAAGGACTGTAGCCTGCCAGGCTCCTCTGTCCATGGGATTCTCCAGGCAACCATACTGGGTGGGTTGCCATGCCCTCCTCCAGGGGATCTTCCTGACCCAGGGTTTGAACCTACTTCTCTTATAGCTCCTGCACTGGCAGGCAGATTCTTTATCACTAGCATCACCTGGGAAGCCCCTATATTATACACACATATGTTATATGTACACACACAACATATATGTTACACACATGTTGTATATGCATGTATAACATGCACACACATGTAGTGTACATACATGTTGTATATACACAGGTATAACATGTACATAGATACTTATATTTGGAGAAGGCAGTGGCACTCCACTCCAGTACTCTAGCCTGGAGAATCCCATGGATGGGGGAGCCTGGTAGGCTGCAGTCCATGCTAAGGGTCGGACACGACTGACGTGACTTAGCAGCAGCAGCAGCATACTTATATTTATATACATACATATTAAATATATACATCACGATCCCCATGGAAAAGAAATGCAAAAAGGCAAAATGGCTGTCTGAGGAGGCCTTACAAATAGCTGTGAAAAGAAGAGAAGCAAAAAGCAAAGGAGAAAAGGAAAGATATAAGCATCTGAAATGCAGAGTTCCAAAGAATAGCAAGAAGAGATGAGAAAG
>SJYA01009415.1:0-11817 GCA_006410615.1 Neotragus moschatus
TTTTAGGATTTGAAATAGCTCAACTGGAGTTCCATCACTTCCACGAGCTTTGTTTTTAGTGATGCTTCCTAAAGCCCACTTGACTTCACATTCCAGAATATCTGGCTCTAGGTCAGTGATCACACTTTAGAGATTATCTGGGTCCGGAAGATCTTTTTTGTATAATTTTTCTGTGTATTCTTGCAACCTCTTCTTAAAATCTTCTGCTTCTGTTAGGTCTGTACCATTTCTGTCCTGTATTGAGCCCATCTTCACATGAAATGCTCCCTTGGTATCTTTAGTTTTCTTGAAGAGATCTCTAGTCTTTCCCATTCTATTGTTTTCCACTATTTCTTTGTACTGACCATTGAGGAAGGCTTATTTTTTTTTTTTTTAATCTCTCCTGCTATTCTTTAGATTCTGTATTCAAATAGATATATATTTCCTTTGCTTCTTTGATTTTTGCTTCTCTTCTTTTCACTGCTATTGGTAAGGTCTCCTCAGACAGTCACTTTGCTTTTTTGCATTTCTTTTTCTTGGGGATGATCTTGCTCCCTGTCTCCTGTACAATGTCATGAACTTCTGTCCATAGGTTCATCGGGTACTCTGTCTATCAAATCTAGTCCCTTAAATATTTTTCTCACTTCCACTGTATAATCGTTAGGGATTTGATTTAGGTCATACTTGAATGGTCTACTGATTTCCCCTACCTTCTTCAATTTAAATCTGGCCTGGCTTATTGCCAAACCCTTATTGGGGTTCACGACCTGAGCCACAGTCAGCTCTCAGTCTTGTTTTTACTGACTGTATAGAGCTTCTCCATCTTTAGTTGCAAAGCATATAGTCAATCTGATTTCAGAGTTGACCATCTGGGGATGTCCACATGTAGAGTCTTCTCTTGTGTTGTTGGAAGAGGGTGTTTGCTATGACCAGTGCATTCTCTTGGCAGAACTTACTAGCCTTTGCCCTGCTTTGTTCTGTACCCCAAGGCCAAATTTTCCTATTACTCCAGGTGTTTCTTGACTTCCTACTTTTGCATTCCAGCCCCCTATAATGAGAAGGACATCTTTTGGAGTTGTTAATTCTAAAAAGTCTTATAGGTCTTTATAGAACTTTTCAACGTCAGCTTCTTCAGCATTACTGATCGGGGCATAGACTTAGATTACTTGATACTGAATGTTTTGCCTTGGAAAAACAAGAGATCATTCTGTTGTTTTTGAGACTGCATCCAAGTACTGCATTTCAGAATTTTTTGTTGACTATGATGGCTACTCCATTTCTTCTAAGGGAATCTTGCCCACAGTAGTAGATATAATGGTCATCTGGGTTAAATTCATCCATTCCAGTCCATTGTATTTTACTGATTCCTAAAATGATGATGTTCACTCTTGTCATCTCCTATTTGACCACTTTCAATTTGCCTTGATTCATGGGCCTGATATTCCAGGTTCCTATGCAATATTGCTCTTTACAGAATTGGACCTTGCTCCAATCACCAGTAATATCCACACATGGGTGTCGTTTTTGGTTTGGCTCCATCCCTTCATTCTTTCTGGAGTTATTTATCCACTGATATCCAGTAGCGTATATTGGGCACCTATCGACCTGAGGAGTTCATTTTTCAGTGTCCTATCTTTTTGTCTTTTCATAGTGTTCAGTACTGTTCAGTTCCAGGAGATAGTACCACAGGTTAAACATTCCACAGGAGATAGATTCCACAATTAGTCTCAGTACCATAAACTTCTCTCCCCTAATTCAGATGCCAATGGCAAGTCAAGGTTGTTAACTGTACTTTCAAATGACGACTGTAAATCAGAGGTTCCTGTGAACCCCACCTTGAGTTTGATTAATTCAGTACAGCACAGGGGAATCAGGAAATCAGTTTACTTACTAAGTGATTAGTTTATTATAAAAGATGTCAAAAGGATATGAATCAACAAACCATTAGATACATAAGGTGAGGTTCTGAAGGAAGGAGTTTCTGTCCTTATGGATTTGGGGACCTTGTATTAAGGCATGTGAATGCATTCTGGTTGAGAAACCTGAAAGCTCTCTGAACCCTTTTCTTTGGATTTTTGTAACAGCTTCCTTACAGAGATATTGCACCATTGATTAAATTATTGTCATTGGTATTGATTCAAACGCTAGTCCTTTTCTCCTCCCTGAAAACCAGGTGGTGGGGCTGACTCTTTCAACATTCTACTCAAGGTTGATTTTCCTGACAGCCAGATACCCTCCTCTTCCCCTTTTTGTTGTTGTTGTTCAGCTGCTCAGTTGTGTCCAACTCTTTGTGACTCCATGGAGTGCATCAAGTCAGGCTTCACTGTCCTTCACCTCAGGTGGAGCTTTAGCATCCTCTTCCCCTTAAGTCACCTTATTAACATAAATTCAGTTAAGGTTGAAAGGGACATATTATAAATAACGAGACACACATTTACCTTTATTGCTGTGAAGAACTAGGATAAGAAGCTAATATTATAGCCGAAGACAAAGATACCTCATTGCTCTTATTGCTTAGAAAATCCCGAGGACTTATGGAGCCTGTCAGCCAGGGACCATGTATTAAGACCAAATACATATGAAATATGCTTCCTTGGTGGCTCAGCTGTAAAGAATCTGTCAATGCAAGAAATGCATCAGGAGATGTGTGTTTGATCCCTGGGTTGGGAAGATCCTATGGAGTAGCCCATGGCAACCTACTCCATTATTCTTGCCTGGAAAATCTCCATGGGCAGAGAATCTTATGGACAGAGAATCCCATGGACAGAGCATCCTCTTCCATAGGATCACACAGAGATGGACACACTCAGTGTACTCCTGTATACATGGTAGACACTGACGCACCTTAATAACTCTCTAAATGACCAAACCTATCACTTTAAATACCATTTCCAGCTAAAGGCAAATCCAGTACAATATTGCAAAGTAATTAACCTCCAATTAAAATAAATTAAAAAAAGAGATGATTCCATTCACTGAATTTTTCTTTCACTATGTTTATGGAGGATTTTCCTCAAAAATTACTTTCATGGTTGTTGCAGATACAACTCCTTCTTAGGGTTCTGACCTGAAGCCCCTGACCCCATAGGTGTCTGTTGATCGGGGAGAGGTGACTTATGGAAGGTTACCAGAAAATCACAGTAAAAAATGTTATCCTTGTTATTGAATGGATACTAAGTGGCTTCAGTTGTGTCCAACTTTGTGTGACCTGTGGATTGTAGCCCATCAGGCTGCTCTGTCCACAGGATTCTCCAGGCGAGAATACTGGAGTGGGTTGCCATTTCCTACTCTAGGGGATCTTCCCAACCCAGGGATAGAACCTGCCTCTCTTAAGCCTTCTGTATTGGCAGGGGGTTGTTTACCACTAGCGCCACCTAGGAAGTCCTTCTTGTTATGCAGATTTAAATCCGTGCCTTTTCCATTGTTAAGAATTTCTAGAAATTTGATCATTCTATTCCTGGTACAGATAGGGAAACACCATCAGAAATGGAGATTTCCCTTATAAACCTAAATATCTCTTAGAAAAGAGTAACTTCCATTCATTTTTCAGAGTTTTTTGTATATTTGCGTTTCTTAGAATTTACCAGTTCAAAATAACTTTACACAAGAAAGGCCTATTTAGGGGATGGTATATTCTGATTTTCAAGTCCAATAGAGCAAAAAACTGAGAGCATTCCCCAGATAACAGACAGCTATGGGGTCAGGGGCTTCAGGGCAGAATCCCAAGAAGGAGTTGTATCTACAACAACCATGAAAGTAATCCCGAGGAAAATCCTCCATAAACATAGTGAAAGAAAAATTCAGTGAATGAAATCATCTATTGTTTTCCCATAACTTTATGGATTCCTTTTATTATATTTTCCATAGATAATATACTGACAGAACACAAATTCTGTCATATTGTAAAATAGAGCTCAGTTACTTGTTAGAATGTCTTCTGAAAAAAACGTTCACTTTCTCTCTACTCTGTCTCTAATAAAATAGAAAAGAAATCTACAAAGTTTTTCTTATGACTTAACTGTGTGAAAAGGGATAGATTTCACAAAAGTGGTGTATAAATTATAAAATGTCCTTTTAGCCTGTCCCAGATGTTGAAGTTAAAAGATGCTTGCTCCTTGGGAGGAAAGTTATGGCCAACCTAGACAGCATATTAAAAAACAGAGACATTACTTTGCCAACAAAGGTCCATCTAGTCAAGGCTATGGTTTTTCCAGTAGTCATGTATGGATGTGAGAGTTGGACGGTGAAGAAAGCTGAGAGCTGAAGAACTGATGCTTTTGAACTGTGGTATTGAAGAAGACTCTTGAGAATTCCTTGGACTGCAAGGAGATCCAACCAGTCCATTCTAAAGGAGATCAGTCCTGGGTGTTCATTGAAAGGACTGATGCTGAGGCTGAAACTCCAATACTTTGGGTACCTGATGTGAAGAACTGACTCATTAGAAAAGACCCTAATGCTGGGAAAGATTTAAAGCAGGAGGAGAAGGGGACGATAGGGGATGCGGTGGTTGGATGGTATCACTGACTCAATGGACATAAGTTTGGGTAAACTTCCGGAGGTGGCAATGGACAGGGAGGCCTGGCGTGCTGTAGTCCATGGGGTCGCAAAGAGTCAGATACGACTGAGTGACTGAACTGAACTGAACTGATGTTGAAGGTTTTTTGTATATGTGTATACCTGAGGAGTAGTAATATTTGATACATAAAATACTTCCCTGTTGTTATACAACATTTTTATGATAATATTGATTTTCTCTCCTCTCAGGTTATAATAACCTAAAATTAACAAGGATATAACTTTCAAATGTGTTTTAGTCATTATGATTGGATATTCTATTTTTAATTGTGTCTCAGATCAATTGATGTTTTGTTTCACTGCTTGTATATCTCTATCTATCTTGAATAAATCTAGCTGATTTTGTTTGCTAAGAAAATTTGGGGGATAAAATTATCAAAGTTCCCAACCATGTGCAGGTTGGAAAAGCATTTTCAGACATGAGGGAAAACAAGAGGAAAATATAATTTATTAGAGTGGGAGATGCTGTTAGAAGAGCAGGTCACTTTCACTGGTTAGTAGCCAAATTTTTTTATCTTCAAGACAGAGAAAATTCTTGCGGGGATCATGGCATTAAGTAATTGGTTAGGATGTTATTGGGTGGGTATTTTACCTAATATAGGATTAAGGAACTGGCCTGTTTGGATACAGAGGCTCATGGCAACAGCTGCGATGGGGCTTGATCAGTTCCTGAGATTTTTACCCTGTGACCATGGTTCAGGGCTTTACACCTGTGACCTTGGTATAGGGCTTCACAAAAAGGACATATTTATTTACCCACTTGTTGACAATCCAAGTTATAATTTCTCAGATAATTTTTATCAGTCTCAATTCAACAGTGACAATCAGTGAAGAAATCAACACAAGTAGCTGGACCGATTTTTCAATATTGTTTTCAATAAATATAAGACACTTTATATTCATTGCATCTATTGAATATCCATTGAACTTTAAAACTAGTATTTTGTGCTTTTTCTTATATTGTGATTTATGGAAAAAACAGGAGAAAATGAAAATGAAAGAGAAGTTTACTTTGGAAAATGAGCTAAACAATATCTTTAATGTAAAAAATGATATTAAGATATTCAGAAACCAAATGATTGTTTTGGCTTGTTGACCTTAAACACATAGACTGACTGCTAGATATTTCTTCAGCAAAGATAGGTTTATTCAAAATCAGCAGAGGATTGAAATTCAAGCTCTGCAATCATGGTGAGCCATGTGCATGTACCCACACATCCAGAGAAGAAATACTCTTTTATGAAAGAGAAAGGGAAGACAGCAGGGTTATAGTAAACAGTGAGTCCATGGCTCTTCATTGGCTGAGTCCTTGTCAGAAAAGAGTCTTTCTTCTTCCTGTTGGACTCAACTGTCATGGGAGAGAATGAAAACTACCTATCTGGCCTTCCAACTTTATTTTAACTTTCTGTTTGTTAATTTTTATAAAATCTGACATAACTAAGGTATCATTCTTATTCATTTATACAATAGAGAATATCTTTAAGATAAGCTGGGGTCTCCATATTAGTAATTATAAGTTGCTTAATATCACTTATATTAAGAATAAATAGAGGTTCATCTGCATGAAAGCTTCCCTGGTGGCTCAGATGGTAAAGCGTCTGCCTGCAATGCAGGAGATAGGGGTTCAACCCCTGGATTTGGAAGATCCCCTAGAGAAGGAACTGGAAACCCGCTCCAGCACTTTTGCCTGGAAAATTGCATGGACAGAGGAGCCTAGTAGGCTAGAGCCCATGGGGTTGCAAAGAGTCAGACACTACTAAGCGGCTTCACTTTTTTTTTTTTTTAATTTGGATGAAACCTTTTATACTAAAAGAGAGTTTTTGCTTGAATTGGATGTAAGAGTGTTATATCTCCAAATAAATTCGTCCTCACACAAAGCATAGTTACACATTTTTTAAAAAATCAAGAGTATAAAACATTAATATATTATTTTGAATTTTTGTAAGGAAAAAACAACATTTTATTTATGACCTATTTCTTCCTGCTTATTAATATTTGAATTACAGAAAAATTAGTGTTCATAAATTTTAGAATCTGATTCTAAATATTTAGCATTAACTATCCTTGTAAATACCATATAATATTTGAATACCTTCAATATATCCACAGATAGTCATTTATAATTTTATTAAAGACATTAAAGACAAATGCCTAACCTATATTCTGGAAAGTTCATTGATGTTTGTATAATTCTGTTGGCAAAGATTGCACATTATCATCCTCTGTAGGTTCCTCTCACTAATTCTTTTTCTGTGCTATGAATTCTTACATAGATATGAATAAAGTACTTTCCACATGATAGTCTTTAACATAATGAAGATGACTGCAAGAAATCCCTAGTTTGTTCCACTTTTTTGAGCCATGCTACATGGCTTTTGGAGAAGGAATTGTCAACCCACTCCAATATCCTTGCCTGAGAATTTTGTGGACAGGAGAGCCTGGCGGGCTACAGTCCACGGGGTCACAAAAAGTCGGGCATGACTGAATGACTAACACACACACACACACACACACACACACACACACACACACACAGTATTTTTATTTACTTATTTGACTGAGTGAGCTTCCCTGGTGGCTCAGATGGTAAAGCATCTGCCTGCAATGCGGGAGACTGGGGTTTGATCCCTGGGTTGGGAAGATCCCCTGGAGAAGGAACCAGTACTCCTGACTGGAAAATCCCATGGATGGAGAAGCCTGATACAATCCATGTGGTCCCCGTGGTCACAGAGTCGGACACGACTGAGCGACTTCACTTTCACTTTCTTTTCACATGGCTTTCAGTTCTTTTCCTTTTGTCTTATATTTATTTTCATTTCTTAATGATCTTTTAGAAATGTGCTTAAGAGAACATTTAAGGGATAAGGAATAGATAGAGTTTGGGAGTTTGGGATTGACATGTATACTCTGCAGTATTTGAAACAGATAAACAAAAAGGAGATGCTGCAAAAAAAAAAAAGTTGAATTTAGCTTTCTAATTCAAGAAAATTTATAATTGTGTAAGTGTCCCTAAGCTCCATAAACTACCTGAAATTATATGCAAACTGCTTTTTTCATTAACATTTCTTCTGCCAATGAAGTAATTTTCACCAGATTCCAGAAATGTCATAAATGTCACTAATTAATGACAGTAATTCACAGTCTTTTAGATATATTAATAAAAAAGAAAAACAGACAGTGTGAGCCTGTTCGCTTACTTGGATTTCACATTAACAACCAGAATATGCATTTTTTTAAATAAAATTAAACTCTCTAAAATTTTATGTGCATAAATTGTAACAAACATTTTTGGCAGATTCTTTATTTGTATATTTACCTGCTTGCTAAAATTTATTTGTAACCCCAAATCAATATTTGTGGCACTTTCATGGCATGTCATTCATGTAATTGTGCACAACAATGAAAATTTGCATCACCCAATATGTAAGTTCCAGCTGAGGGTGATGAAGGTATTGCTCTTCCTTCTTATTTAAGCTCTCATACTGTAAACAAGATCTTTTCATGGTCTATCTAATGCCATGCTTGTCATGTTTTTGTGTTTTTTTTTCATTGTTGTTGGCAATATCTGTTTTAAAAATAATCCCCAAACATCGTACTTCTAGTGTTCATAATGAAAAGCATGCTATGAAGGACTTAGAATAAAATATTTGTTAGATTAGCTTTATTCAGACATGAGTTATAGTGATGTTACTTTGTTAAAAAATCAGTAATATTTAATGATTTTTTGTGATTCTAGTGACAGTCAAAAATATACTATATGATAATAGTATGATAAATAGTATGATAAAAATCACAATCCATCTTTAAGCAGAAGCACATTTAAAACAAGGTAATATATTGATCAGTGGCTAGAAATGTAACTGGAAGCTCACAGAAACCTAACTCATCTATAGTTTATCTAGGAGCGATTGTTTGATATTCCCTAAATTAGTGTTTCTAGCAACTTTATAGAACATGACTCCCTATCAACATAAATAACAGTAATTGAATGTATAAGCATATATTTGTTAAAACAAAATAATCTTAAAAATGTATCATACACAATTTTATCCCCCCCCCTTTTTTTTTTCAGATTGCTACTTTGAAAGGAAGTGTTAAGTCTTGACATTATCCTACTAGATTTTATCCCATTCTTTCAGTCTACCAGAAATCTTTTAGTACAAGTTATGGCTTTTTGTTTTATTCAACTAATTAAAACTTTATCTAAGCATGAAAACCATATTGTCTGGTACTGTCTAAAGTGGTATCATTAAGAATATAGTCAGGATGGAGGAGGAGTAGTTGGAAAAGGAGTACATCTCTCTCCAGGGATACTCCACTTTAGACACAGAAGTACGTGCAGAACACCAGCTGAGTGGACAGGAGTACCTGACCAGTGGAAAAGAATATATCAAACCACACAAAACTCAGTAAGATGAAAGAACATGGGGGAAAAAACAGAAGTGTTAGTAGGACTGGACCTGCCTTTGGTGGGTGGGGGAGTTGAAGCAGGGGTCTGATCCACACATCAGGGAAATTGTCTGAGTCAGAGGAGAAACATTTAAGGCTAAGACTGAAACAGCAGATCTGTGGCAGTCTAAATGAAAAGAGAATCAGTCCTTGCCACAGCCACACACACCCTGGATGGGGATGCAGGTGCCCTAGAAGGTGCAGCGGCTGGGAGCTGGTGTTTAGAGATTGTGGAGCAATCCTAGGGTGGGGGCTGCTGTTGACTGCAGAAAGATGTATTGAGGGGATGTGAGGGAGGAGATTGCGGTGAGAAATGCCTGTGGAGGAAAGCTAGCAGCCATGGAAGCAAGGCTACACTGCTGAGTCACACATAGGGGGTGAAGACATCACCATAGCCTCTCTTTCTCCACATGCCAGCATTGGCAGTTGAACAATAGAGAGGCTGGCCCATCAAACACCTGACGCACTGAGATACAGAGCAGGACCCTATCTGGGGTGCCACTTTAAGTGCCTGATGTGCTGATCTACAGAGTAGGGACTCAACTGGGGGGCCCCTCTATGTGCCTGACATGCTAAACAACAGAGAAGGACCCTAGGCAAGGGATTCTTTTAAGTGCCTGAATGGGTGGAGCTAAAGAGAAAGACTGGCCAAAAAGGCTTTCTGATCACCAGCTACAAGAGACTAGACAAAAGATTCTGATGTGGCCATAACTCCTGCGGTGGAGGTAGTTTGTGTCCCTGCACACTTGGCCCCGCCTGGGTCCCCGCAAGCCAAGCAGCTGCACTACCTTCACACTCAACACTCACTGGGGCAGAGCTGCCACAGGAAAAAAGAAAAACAAAAATCCAGCTTTGTGTCTATGCGCAGAGGGTTGCTTCAGTTGTGTCCAATTCTTTGCAACCCTGTGGACTGTGGCCTGCCAGGCTTCCTAACGGAGTGGGGGGGTGGGACAAGAATATTGGAGCGTATTGGCCAATACGGGTTGCCATACCCTTCTAGAGCACTCTATTTCCTGCTGCCCTAGCTGCCAACCCCCCTGAGTACCTGGTGCTGCCAGAACCCCTGCGACCCAAGTAAATGCACCACCTCCACACCTGGCCCTCACAGGGGCAAATCCAAGTTCTCCAGGGTAGCCTCAGGAGCAAATCCCAGGGGATGACCCACATGCAGAGGTAGAAATAAAACCATAATTGAAACCCAGGGCAGTGTGGTTAAGGAAGAAGGCTCCAAACCTTCCCACTAGCTTTACAGGCTGCAGATTAAATCCACATGATCAACTAAGCAGACTCTGTCTCTTCTAGAATATATAAAAGGACATTGAGAGCTCCCACAAAAGAAAATGCACTAGTTCTGATAACTGAGAACATTGGAAGCAAGAACACACAGGACAAGGACCAGATAAGAAACTGAGCTGCCTTCACAGCAGGTTCAGAGACCAGCATAGTGCTGGAGGGCATCCTAAGGAGGTGAGGTGGACTGTGACTCCCAGTGAGGGAAAGCACTCTGACAGCAGTGACTTAAGAAAAACATTATTTTCATGCTTTGACTTGCTTGATAGATTCTTTTAGATTTTATTTTTTGTCTTTTGTTGTACTGCCAATTTTATTGACATGATGAAATCTAATTAAGCTTTTGATATTTTTTCTTTCTTTCTTTTTTTTTTTTAAGTTACACTTTTTATCTTTTTATTGTTGCTATAAAACTCTTCCTCTCCATTGGGCTTTTGCAGTTCCGTGGAGTTTTCCTTTTTTCTTTTTCATTCTTCCTCCATTTTTTTCCTTTACTCTCTCTTTTTTTTCTAAATTTTACTTTTCAACCTATTATTATTATTTCTACACTTATTTCTTCATTTACTTTTCCTACTGTACTTTTCGCCTTGCAGCTAATCTTTAATGTATATAAGTCTTCTTTATCTACTTCTATTTTACTTTGCATATCTATACTTTCTTTCCTTTCCTCTCAACATATTTGTTTTGTTTTCATTGCTTTATTCCCCACTTGGCACCTTGCTTTACTTTTGTTTTCCAGTTTGTGCTTTAGTTAGTTTTGTTCTCAACTGGTAGATATAATTTTTGGTTTCCTTTGATCAATGAGTCAATCTACTGTACTTTATTTTTTGTTGGACTGTTTTAATTTCGCTTATGGGTGCATATGTATATGTGCATATGCCATTATTTTAATTATTATTTGCCTGATTTTATAACTGCCATTTCTCTGGGGTTCTTCTTTGGTTTCTCAGTTTGCAGTATTTTTTTAAATCTTACTTAATGCCATAACATACCACTTTTGGAGTCTTTGTTGCTGGCCAGAGATCAAACATTGATCCTTTGAAGTGGGCACACTGACTCCAAGACTCTAGACTATCAGAGAACTAACCCTAGAGAGTATCAAACAGTGAGAACTCATACAAACAAAACTACTTGAATACAAGACCCAGCATCACCCAACCACCAGTAGTACCCTGCACAGGACACCTCATATAAACAACAAACAGAACAAAAATAAAAACACATACATCAGCAGATGGGATTACCACATAATCAGCCTTGCTCATCAGAGGAAAAACAAAAGAAAACAAAACTCAACACAAATCTCACCTTATATGAAGCTTACACAATCCACTGGATGAAACTTAAAAGGGCAGAAACCAAAAGGAAGACATAATTCAACCTTGAAGCCTGGGAAAAAGAGACCTCAAACACAATAAGTTTTTAAAAAAGATAATGAAAAGGCAGAGAAATACCACACAAATGAATGAATAAACTAGAAACACAGAAGTCCAAAAAAAAAAAAAAAAAAAAAAAGAACAAATG